>VCHN02001206.1:0-24311 GCA_007115665.2 Sequoiadendron giganteum
AATTCTAAATTTGGATGTGAGTGGGTATAAATTTTAATAGCATAAATTTTCTCTGAAAAGGTGGATCCATTTATCTCCAAATGGTGAAGTATTTATAGGAAAAAAAATGAAGAATCAATGGTCAAGATGGAAAGGAGGGTGAAACATGGATCAAGGATTCTCATCAATGGATGAGAATCAAAGATCACATAGATGAAGGAAACAATAAATGGATGAGAATGATTCAAACAAACACACTTTGTAACAACTTTAAAAGTTTTTTATAAAGTTTTTTTGGAAAGAATATTCCATTTTTGAGCCAAATAGAAGAATATTCCTTTGGAATATTCCCCATGCAAGTGGATGGGTGAGGAAAATTAGTAATTTGTTAATTAAAACTACATTTTAATTATGAAAGTTGAGGGGAAAAGATTTCTCATTAAATAATTAGTTTATTTATTGAAAAGGGATGCAAATAAAATTTAATTAAATGATTTAGATTATTTAATTAAATTAGAGGAGATAAGGGGGGGTTAAATTAAATAATTTTCATTATTCAATTAAACAAGATGAAATGTTAGTGTGAGAGGGTAGGAATTAAACTAATTAGGTTAATTAGATTAATAGATGAAAATGATGCATTTGATTAGATAACTAGGATTATTTAATCAAACACATGAAAAGAGGATGAATTTTAGGACGAAATGATGTTAGTGACCAGATTTGAATGTGAAATATCATTCAAGATATTTTTAAGTGTCTACAATTTCATAGTGTAATATCAAATGCTTTATTCACAAGTAAACATTAAGATTCCTGATTCTGACCTTCAAAGAATTTTTATTTCCAATTTGCAAGATAAAATTCAAGCAAAGCTTGAGATGATGAGATTTCCCTCCTTCCCATAGTTATGCATAGCCCTTTGTGATTACCAAAATTCGGTCGTGATGTGAAAAATCAACCTATCCATCCTGAAAAGTTTGAATCCACACCTCAAAATAGTTATCAACCTTTAAAGAAATAGAATAGGGGATTTTTATAACTTAATTCCCCTCAACCAAATCAACAAGATAATAACCAAGTGGCTGCTATAAAGAAGAAAAAACTTTTTTCCTTTTGGGATATAAATAGACAATTTACCCCTTTACCTGACACCCTTCATAATATCATGCTATAGGTCTTGAAAAATAATATGCTAACCTTACCTCCTATCAAAGCTCTTGATCCTAATAAACCATTACCCTCAAACTATAGATAAAATTCTTGTTTCCATTTCCACCAACCAAATGGACATGATACAAAATATTGTAAGTGCCTTAAACATCTTGTGCAAGACCTCATTGATTCTAATCATCTTTAAATTAGAGGTGTGAACAATCAAGGTAATAATTTTTTAGTTCCTCCTAACCAAAACTTATAAATCTTTACAAATCCCATGCCCAAATAGACTATTTCATTTGTCAAAGCTAGTAAAACAAAGAATGATGTGATGAATGTTGACACGGATGATGAAAACACAAAAGATGAAAATAAGGATGAAATGGTTGAAGTAGTGGAATTTATTGAAGCTAAACCTCATACGGACCAAACCAAAATTCCCATTGATATTTATTTCTCACAAAAATACATAATCAAAAATTCACCTGATGGTCCTATTTATATTGCTGGAAGATTCACTAACATGCGTACTAATGGGATATTAATTGATCCAGTCTATGTAGAGACTGTGATAACTGAAGAATTCATATTTGTGAATAAAATATATCAAGATACATATGAAAGACCGAAAGCATGGATGAAAATGCATTTAATTTTTTTTCTTTCCCTACGATTGGCTCGATAAATCTACCTCTAAAAGTCGGACCAAAAACATTAAATGTCTCATTCACCATAACCCCATCGTCAGACCAATTTTCTATGAAGTTAGGATATCCATGGCTTCGCTCCATGAATGTCATCCCGTTGGTTGTGCATAAATGTTTAAAATTTCCCTTTAGCAATGAGATCTTCACTGTGTACCATACTGGCTTTAATCTTGTGTCTTCCCATGGGAACTTTTCATTTAATTTTTTTTTTCCCAAGCCTATTGAACCTATTAGACCTTGCGAAGACTTATTTTTCAAATCATATCAAAAGTTTAAGGCAAAGCTCATAGCAGAATTATGCCTTATAAATATGCCTCAACCTGTCATTGAGCCACCCATCCTTGACAAAACCATGATTGAACAAAAATCCTTTCCAAATATCCAAGAGAAGCCTATTACAAACTCTCTTACCAGTTCATATAAGAGACCACAAGATAATCAAAACAATCTTGTTGTGCCTCCTAAAATCAAACAAGTTTACAAAGCTAAAGAGAAAGTGGTTGAACAAACTCCTATGGTTCCTTCCATTCCTCCCCTAAGGGAAGAAAAGAAACCTATGGTTGATAAACCCTCTCCTACACAATCATAAATTGAAAATAGAATGAAAATAAATCAAAATGCTAGAGAGCATAGGCATAGACGTCGTGCTATTGCTTGTATGTTACAAACTAAAGAAGAAAAGAGTAACACAAAAAATCAAAATTTGAACTTACCTAAAGTAATGCATGATGATTGTATACCTTCACCGCAATGTAAAAAAGAACCTTCCAGGGATATTATCATTCGACCTCTTGTTGTGATTAATTTAGATGATGATATTAATATTGCAAAGATCAATGAACAAGTACATAATGAATTGAATTCATTGTTCATTTCTTATAAAATGACTGTTGAACTTAGTACATGTCCTAGTTCGACACTTGATGTTCTCCCTTTGGCTAGTTTTCCATCTTCTATATATACCAATCAAGATTGGGATGTGAACGACCTACTATAGGTTGACTTGCATGTGCCTTACTAGTCTTTTTCTTTGTTTACTTTTTCATGTTTCTTTATGTGATTGCATGTGCATAATGTGATGCCACGTATTGTTGTGTTTGATGTATCTCTCTTTATGTGCATTCCTCTATTTGTATCTACATTCTTCTCCATGTCGTAAAAATTTTATCCTTTTTTTCTTGCCTATTTTTTCCTTTTAGGGATGACGCAAGGTGTCAAGACATTTAGGTCTCTTCCATGTTGACCCAAAGGCTTTTTCCTTCTTTTTTTTAGTCTCTTTGTGTCAATCTTCTATTTCTATGATTATTTGGGAATGATGGCATTTCCAAGCTCTATAATAACATTGTGGCAAAGATATACTGACCTTGAATCCATAGATCCCTTATGTATTTTGGGGGGAAACCCCTCCTTCCTTTTTCATGGTGTAGCTTCATTTCAAAAACATATGACTTGGCATAGGGCTTTTTGAGTAAGCTCTCATGTGTTAGGATTGAACATTGGCTACTTTAAAGGGATTTCTCATAGAAATTTTATTAGCAACTGCTTTAAAGTGGGGGCATACATTGATAAGATCTTTTGACATTTCTCATGTTTCATGGTGTGATTTTATTTTTTATTGTGTTGCATCCATTTCTTGGTGTTGTCATTGGGTTTGATGTACTCCAAGAGTGTGATATTTCTTAATTTACGATTTCATCTTAGTGGTGATGTGATGCACTGCATTCCCTAAGTTGTGAATCTTTTACTCTTGACTTGTCCTCTCTTATAGAAATTAGGCACGATGTTCCCTAAGAGGAAGACCTTATATGAACAAAGAAAAATCCCTTTGAACAAAAAAACTTTTACTAGCACTATTGTTCATAATTGTTAGCATAACACAACTTGTTAACCTTATGAAGCTCGAACCCTAAATTGAAGGCCACCAAGAATAACACACCTTGCTTGCTTGTGGAGCCTTGCCTTGTTCATAGGTGTTTAGCATAATGCAACTTGTTAACCTTATGAAGCTTGAAACTCTAAATTCAAGGCCACCAATCATAACACACCTTGCTTGCCTATAGAGCCTTTCCTTGTTCATAGGTTTTTAGCATTACACAACTTGTTAAGCTCTATGAAGCTCGAAACTTAAATTCAAGGCCACCTACCATAACACACCTTACTTTCCTATGGGGCCTTTTCTTGTGGTGCTTTATTGAATTTTTTAGGAGGACAAATTTGGTATGGTATGGTAGCCTAATATGATTTGCTCATTTTCCACCCTTTTGGGATATGCACCTAGTGGATAGCCTAAGGTTCCACTACCCTGTAGTGAGCACAAAAAATAGAGGCTTAGATGTGTTATGTGTTGATCAAACTGTCTAGGCTTGATCTTCTCGGTCTTTGATGTTGTATGATTGTGTATCTTTGTCATTGATGCATACATAAGTGTCTTGAATGTCTACATTAGTGTGAGTTTTTGTTTGCGCTCATCCTCGCACTAAAGAGAGGGCTAAATGTAGTGTAGAAAAAATTAATCCTTTTTCACACTTAATTTGGGAATGAATATTTAATAAATAAATGGTTTTAATGATTCCTTAATTTAGTGTTATAATATGTATTTTACATATTCACATTAACTTTAGGGCCTTTTAATTAAAATGAACTTAATTTTGGCTATTTTTGGTGTTGTAAGGTGTATCTTTACACTTTCACACTAATCTAGGGATTTATTAATTAATTGGCGTTAATTTTCCTTAATTGTCCCCTTTAATTCAAATCCAAGCCTAATTAATTGCAAATTTTGAGGCATAAAAACCCGAGATTCATAAATGCTATAATATTATGCTTAACATTGAGTAATGTGTGTCCTAGGAAAGTGGCCTAGGACCCATTTTCCATAGGGTGAATGTCTCCTCACTTGCACCTAGGACCTAAATTCAAATTATGTTTTTGGTGGTTTTTCTTGAAATGATTTTAATTGTACATTTACATGTCAACTTGTGATATTTGAATTTCAAGAATTAATGTTAAGATATGTATAAATAAGAAGTCATTTCAATATGTTTCATCCTAATATCCTATATTTTTTATGCAAGCATCCTTATAGAAAATTTTATGAGATCAAGAGAATTCAAGAGCGTTTTCAAGGAATTCAAGGGCAGAATTATAGAAGATTATTGAAACAATCAAGATTCCTATCATCATGTCAAATATTTCTTGCATCATGTATGTTGTTTGAGCTGATATGGTGATGTAGTGTTCAAGATCTATGCAAGTATTCAAAGACATTATTTCAAGAAAAGTTTCATGATCAAGATCTACATCCATTGAGGTCACTTCATGCTAGTTTACAGATTTATATTTCAAGGTTCAAATAAGATTTGGTGAGTTGTTGCATATTGTTTTTCATTCATCATTCCTTCATGCTATTTAGTTGTTTAATTACAAGGTTTAATTACCAAAATGGGTTTTGACCAAGGCAAACCCCCATTCCCTAACAAACAACATTTTTATCTCTTTGATGTTTGATTGTACATTTTAGGTAAAAGATCCTTTGAAGAGAAAACATGAAGAAAGTTGAAAAAAAAAAATTCATATCATGGAAACTCCTTTACAAAATTTATTTTTGGCTATTCGACAATGAGAATCAGAAATATGGGAGTGCAAACAAAGTAGAAGAGAACCCAAAAATAATTTTTCAGGAACCCTAGCTAGGAACCATTCACCATAAGGTGAATGAGTCCTTAGTGAGAATCAAAAGATGAATTTTGGTGAGAGGTACACATCCTTTTCCCCTTTCTAGATCTTCCTTTTGATTACTGTTCCTACCAGATTTTATTATTGTTCTTCATTTGCATTTTATAGCTTGCATTTTGGATTTTTTTTTATAGTTTTGATCTTTCTCTCCAAAGTGCTATTTAGCTCATACCCCCGTCCTTGCATAGATAGGAATTTTTTTGATTCATACCTTGACTTGACTCACCTTTTGGTTGTTATTCATTTCATTGTTTTGGATCTCATTTCCTTGAATGAAATTAGGGAAGTAGGTTATTGTATTGACCCCCTTTTTTACAACTCTATCATCCCATTGTTTCAATTGGAAAGGTACTTTTTAGCACTAAATTTTATTAGCGATTTTTAAATATTTTTCTATTTTTAGAGTTCAATATTCTTTAGAAGTCAAGTTGCTTTTTCATACGTGGAGAACTCATAACTTATGCATATAAAGTCTAATTTTAAAATTCTTATAGTTGATAGAAATCTTGTTCAAAGCACTAGATAGTGGATTGGGTTTAGATATGTTTTGATAAAATTATTTCCATCCGATTTATTTATGGGTTCCTATTACTATGATACTTTTGTGAGCTTATGGAGAATCGAATATCTATTGATTTATTGTTTGAGTAATTGGAAACTTACATGCACATATCTCAAATTACCCTTAGTTGATATGGTTACTATTATATTATTGAATTTTTAAGTTACATTGTGATATCTACAAGTTGTGAAATATTGTAGGCTATTTATACTTACAAGTTTCATTTATGACTCAGATATGTATGTGTTGTTTGTACCTATAGATGTTTCAGTTTTGATAATATTTTTGATTTGTGGCCTAGCTTGGTCACATATTTCATTAGTTTAATTTCATTATGAGGTGGAGAGGCTATATTACTTGGTACAATCATGATATCAAATTTTAGAAAGTGTTTTATGTGATATAGACATGTGTAAAATAGTAGGAGTTTGATGTTGGTAATTTTGGTGGTGATCATAGTTTTATGGATGTTCCTTATGCCTTTGGGACTTTGGAATGACATGATTGTTATTGTAGGAGTATTTTAGTGGTATTGGATCAATACTTGGTTGTTTGTGGTAGTTCATCTTCTTATTTTAGGGTCATTTTTTACTTTTTATTTTTAGAGCTCTTCTAGTGTTGCAATTGAGTTATTTGATTGTGAGAGCCTGGCTTTGGTTAATATTCAATTAGGAGATACATTTATCATGACTTCATGGATAACTTACATGATTCGGTGGGAGCTTGTGATAGTGATAGTTTGGTGGTGCCATATATTTTTGGTTTAGAGATTATAGTTGTACTCTACCCTTTGTGAGCTCTTGGTGTTTAGTTCTTTGATCTTGTTGGGACCATGGATGATATTTATTTAGGAGGTATTCATCATGATTCTATGTCTATTTGGGTGTCACGGGTTTGGTGGGATATTTTGGTAGTGATGTGAATTCATCATTTGATGATGGATGATATTTTTCACTGTTTATTAGTGTCATTGAGGAGATTTTGGATCATATTTCCTATATAGTGAAATTTCATTGAAATCTTGGTTTCTATTGATAGGATATTTTTATATTTATTTTTATTATGAATGTTAACATATTGATACCATGTAAATCTCTTAGAGTCTTTGGTTAAGGTGTTAATTATTATTATTTAGTTTGACAAGTGATCCTTTCTTACAATATGGTTTTTATTGTTCCATGATGGACTCTTGATTTTACATTAGAGTGTTGGCATGATAAAAGTTCTCTTGGGAGTGTGACATGTTCACCTAGAGCATATGATATTTTAAGGAGATGTTAGATCATAATGTCATGATGTGTTCCTAATTTTTCATATGTATGATTGGAGCTTTGACATTGATCTTGTAATTTCTCTTGGTATTGAGTACATCGGTAATTTTTTGGGAGTTTCATGTGAGTGTGGTGTTACATTTATAGCTTAGCATGGACTAATAGGTTACAAGTACTTGTGTATAATTGGATATTTAGGTGAGGCTATGAGATCTCTTTGGGTTAGAGACATGTGTTGAGATAATTACTCTTTCATTAGTTTTTAGCAAGAATATTGAGGATCCTACACGTATTTTAGATGTGAGTTCAACATGAACCTATAGAGCTGAATGTTCTTAGAGTGAGTGAATGTGATTTGGTATATCTTGGAGGAGAGTTCTCAGTAGCCACTCTTGGTCTAATTTATGGATAAGTATTTAAGATGTATTTCGCATCCCTTTTTTTAGATGCATTATATTTTATGCTATACATTCACACATAGATATGGATCTTAATCTATGATTAGACTAGTTCTAGAGGATTCATTTGAGTAATCATTAGAATTATTTATCCTTATACATGATTTCATTTATCATGTCATTCATTGATAAGGAGTTTAGGAAACATTATTGGGCTTCTTCCCTTAGTTTTTGGAATGGATTATTGGTTTTACCTTCTTTTGGTATGAGATGCATACATCTTAGTTATGGTTAGGGGTGTTGCCACAATAATGGGTTACACTTTTTGGGACATCCTGATTTTTGCTGAAATCACATATTTTTAGAAAATATAATGATTTAAGCCTTAAAAAGGTTCCATTTTAAGGGTTTTAATTGAAGAGGGTTTGATCAAACCCGCTTATATCAAACCCTCTTGGATAGAAAGCTGCTAGTTTTAAACCATACCTATAATGGAGTCTCCTCTACACCTATCAAAATGCTGATAAAAAACCACTTTTGATTTACCTTTTAGGGGATTAAATTAATTAATTTAAAATTATTTTTTTGTAAACATGTATTCCTTATTATAAGCTTCTCAAAATTTATAATTTTTAATATATTTAATTTTATTATTATATTTATTTTTTATTTCTTGTGAATGTAGGTTTTTCAATGAACATCGAGGTCTTTATTTCACACATACGGAAAAATAGGAAAAGAGAGAATTTTTTTTCTTAAAAATGCATGTACATTAGCTATTGATGTGCTTATTCCAACAAAAAAATAATAAGTTAATTCAAATGAATACAAAAAAATTTATGCAGCTGAAAGTATAATATATCCAAATTATAATTACTCTGAATTAGAAAATTAATTAAAAAATATATATGCAACAAAAAATTATGAAAAAATATCCATCCACTAGATAATGGTGTGAAAACACTGTATTTAAAAAATTAGAATTGTATGCTTTCTATAAAAAAAATTTATGCAGCTGAAAGTAAGGATCGGTTTTTGAAAATGATGTTTAGTAAAAACAATAAGTTAATAAAAACTACATAAAATAATTCACAATTTATTTTGTAATTTAAAAAATATATATAATTAGATTCTCAACACAAAATATCACAAATCACTAGTTTTCTTCATCTTCAAATTCTTAATGGTTTAGCTTCTATAGGTGTACGGAAGTGAAGATCTGGTGAAAAATGTTGATTTCAATGTCAAGTTAAGCCAAAAAGTGTAACCCATTATTGTGGGATCACCCTTAGATGTGGATAATATTATTCTCTTTGGGGTTTAATGAAGGATATCATACTTATCATAGATAGATAATTTAGAGGTGTGTGTAGAATAACATGCTACATGTTATGATTTTCAAGTTCTCTATTTTTTCTTGTTCTTCTTCATAGATGTTTGTATTCACATGACCTTGGAGTTGGAATCTATGTGGAGCTATGGTTATCACTATTTTTTGTTCAAATTATTATTATTTTTTTTTAATTGGGTTGTAACATGGTGACTTATTTACCTCTTTATTTTATTGAGTGTGGAGAGCTTGGGAGAGTTATGGAGACTAGTAGTGATATATTTATTGTAGTTGATGTTTTTGAGATTTTAGAATATCTTTGTTGATTTTCCTTGGTACTATATGATATTGGGTACACCTTATAAGTGATTTTATTGGTGGATCTTTGGATTCCTTGATAATTTTTCAAATTTTGATATTACTTATGTTATTGGCATTCTTGGATGTGTTTTTTCTTCATTGATAGTGTTCGCTTTCTTTTATGATAATTCCAACTAGTTCCTAAAACAATATAAAGGAATAGCCAATTCTTATGTTGAATTATTCTAGAAGGTTAGCCAATGAACAAGATAAAGGTTTAATAATTGTCTCCTTGGCACTTCAGGATCTACAAAACCTAGAAGGATGGTCCTATGTCATATTATTAGGATTTTATATAATTAATACCATATATTACTTCAAAAAAATATATTCTCTTTATATTCCCAAAAATTATAGATGAAACACACTTGATGAGCTAAATTCTTGGAGTTTTATACATCATAGGAATGAGAATATGTGAATAACATTATGAGATAACTTACAACTGAAAGGGAAATTTGATTTTAAGATTGATGACCATGGAAGCATGATTAGAAAATTCATTTAGACTAGTGCCTTAGACCTAGGTAATGGAATCAAAGAGAATGCAATTAAACCTTAAATACAATAGTATTTGACCTAGTTTTTTGAAAGCCTACTATCAATTCCTTCCACTGATACTCTTAGAATTTGCAATCAACTCTTACTAACAATCCATGTATACATCCAAAAAAAATAATATCTCTTATATAGTAGATTAATCTACTCATTGAATAGAAGCCAAAAAAAACATAATTTAGTTACCAAAAACTTGCAATGATGAATATAAGTGATCCTTGATCAATTTGTATTCGTAAATGATAAAGAAGTATATAATTTAGCAAGAAACTGACTACAAAATTGTCATTGTATATTGATGTACAAAGATAGTATTGTTATACAAAAATAATAATTACATTGACATCATCTTCCTATCGAAATCTAGACTGAACATACACAAATTAGAATACAAATAGTCTGCTTATATAATTTTCCAAGATCCTTAACAAAATGGCCATGAATTCCCTTTTATGGAAATAAGGGAGAAAACAAGCCTCGATCCATAGATATATGTCAAATTTTGATATGAAAATTTTGTCCTAGGATCAGACCATAGACAAGCAACTGCTTTATGAAAGACAAAAAGAAACTTCCACTAGAACACAAAATAGTTGTTGAGGTCACTAAAGAAGATATTTTTATGCTTGTAATGTTGAGAAGGAGAATGATTATTCATTAAGGCTCATTTCACTGAGTTGAGAGTATATTCCCTTTAAGAGCCATTGGAGGAGATGTTGATGAACCACAAAAGTAAAAAAGTGTGCCAAAATTGTAGGGATACATGTATATATTTGAATGCCAATTCACCATATGAGATGGATTTCATGACAACTTGGACTTGGATGGAAAAATGATTTAGAGTTCAGGAAATTTATTTTACTTTTCATCCCATAACATGTATCTTCTCTCTTATATCCATTGGAAGGCAAGAATCTTGTCAACATTAGTTATATAGCGTAGATATCTAACATCCATAAATTCCTTGGTTTCCATGATAAAAGCTTCCAATTCCTAATCTATATCAATCAATTTGTCTAGGGAGGTTTTAAGAAAACTTATGTCAACTATATTTTTATCACAGATAAAGAATAAATTAGTAGGAACCAATTATTTGAACCTTTCTTTCCATTCAAGGAATGCTTTCATCTCTCCATCCTCCATTACAATATCGCATAATTTTTATCTCGATATTTTCAAAATGTTTGAGGTGATTTTTAGTCTTTTTTGTTAGAGTGGAAATATATGCCTTCCTAGGTGGATTATTCTCTTGTGCACAACCCTTGTACATGCCTTGCAAAACACTCCCTCTGATGGACCATATGATCCCATGCAAGTCCCCATCCTGGATTGAAATATCGGCCCCGCCGATCAAGTACTACAAGGCCCGAGATGATAGCAGCAATGATCAGTCGGTACGTGTGCACTCGGTCACGATACAGCTCCAGGTCAATCTGACCATTGCCAAACTCAATAACATCTACCTACATCACTCTGTAACATGCCTCTCTGCCAGCATCTGGATCATAGATGACTCGGGTCTCGTGAATGGGCAATCGGAGGATGCACCATACATCCTCAAGTATGGTGGCCTCGCTAGTAGGAAGTTGAAAGGAGGAGGTCTCACTGTGCCATTGCTTTGCCAAAGCCTTAAGCATGCCTAGATGAGCCCGAACGGGAGGGGCATACATAATGTACCAAAGGCCAATGGCACCAAGATGCTCCTGGACCAGCTCGGCATAGCCCCTAATCTACTAAGTACTGGCCATCGATGCTCCCATGAATAGAGTACACTAGGCTCCTCCTGCACAGGGAAGGCTGTCACGTCAGAAAAAATTAAGTTTAAAAGTCAAAATATGCCTCAAACTGGCGAGTGCGGCGCTGTTTGCGGGTGCGGCACAGTTTGGAAAATTCCAAACTGCACCGCTGTGGTGGAGTTTGCCATTTTACTGGTTGCAAAGTGACCCGCGTGGTGCACTTTTCATATGCGGTCCTATTTAATGAAAACCATAATTTTCTAACTGACCCGCGCAATGAAGAATGGAAGGCGGCGGACTTTTGATCAACTAAATGACAAATTACAAATTGCCCCGCGCAGTGCAATTCGCATATGCGGTGCAATACATGACCGCGCAGTTGCGATAAGGGACTTTCTGCAATGCCATATGGCACCGCGCAGTTTGAACAGACTCTTAACCCTATTTAATGCATGTAAAGCGATGAAATTAAAGGACGGATAGGCGTACATACCACGGGTCCTGCGCCGACTGGCCACTGATGTGTTCGAACCCTCTTCGTCACGTGCCTAGGAAGCTGTCATTGCGCCATTTCCACTCAAACTCAGAGCTAAAAGTTGAAATTTTCTAAAGGCTAAGATTGCAAAATGAATTGAAAATCACCCCTCGCGGTCTATTTAAGCCTAAAAAAATTAGGGTTTTTTGACCTAATTTGACCTTCCAACTTGGGTTTTGGTCCCCTGAACCTGTTTTCGTCCAACTGAGAGTCGTTTTGCATCCCTTCTGACTTTTTTAAGCAGTTTTCTGGCATTCTGGGGCATTTCTGGCTTGTCGGGAACCTTGTCATCTTTTTTCACGAGACCATCCAAAAATTCAATATTTTCATCCGATCTCTCGAGGGGGCAATATCCAACAATATCCTTCCGCTGGGGCAGCAGTGGGGCATCTGAAAATCGATAAAATTTTGAACTTTGATCACAACAATTATTCTTTGAACCAATGCAACAAGTACATTGCTTCAAAGAGGGGAAAAATGTAGACATGGAAAATGTACAAGTTCGTTTTGGCACACCTGATCCCGATTACTAACAACATTTCCTCTCAGATCAAATTCTCAGCGTTTCATCACTTTCTATCCTTTAATTCAATAAATCACTATTTATTGGATTAAGTCTATTACCTCCTTTGATTAAATTAATCAGTTTAATTTAATTAACCCTACATTGTTGTTTAATTAAATAAATCATTTTATTTGATTAAAATCTCTAAAGTCTTCTCATTAAATTAAATAAATTAAACCTTATTTGATTTAATCTAACACTTTCCTTCTTTATTAAATAAATCAAATCATTTATTTAATTAATCATTTCCTCTTAATTTTGGACTTAAATCAATTCATAAATCTAAGTCTAAATTGTCACATCACTTAATTCTTCATTAAGTTAATCTCTTTTATTAAAAACTTCTAGAGAATGCAAGTTGCACAATAAATCAATTTATTTGATTTACTAAATTCTCTATTTTCCCTCACAAAGCATCAAAAAGGGAATATTCCTCTTTTGAATTCAAAAATTCCAAGTGGACTTGGTCCTTCCAACAAGGCATTAAAAGCCTCTTACATGTCTTTGACCTTGAGCCAAGTGACGATAAATTCATTCCTTTTCCCTCTTCAACATGTCATTTCTCAAGTTTGAAATGCCACCTAATTGCATTTATTGGCACATTGGCCAAAACTTGCTCATTCCTCATCCAATCACATTTGGACAAGTGGCACAATGCCATTGAACTCTCTTTTATCCCACATTGCTTATTTTCTTTCATTCTTCCAATATTGAAATCTATAAATTGGAGACTCTTCTCCTCAATCTTCATCCACAACTCATATGCAAAGTTACTCTCTTCAAGTGAGAACTAATTTTGCAATCTTCATTCACCATTCCTATCAATTTCACATTTGCACCAAAGTTATGCTCAAATCTCTTTGGAGATTTGACCATTTCTCCAATCAATCAACATTTGCAACTTAGGAATTGGGAAAGGGCCAATTGCAACATATCATTGGCACCAATTCCCCCATAGGATCATAATGCTATTTTCTTAATTAGGATTTAAATGTTAAAATTTCATTGTATTCTTCATTTCCTAAGTTAAGTTTTAGATAGATGGATTTTATGGGGAATCCCTCTTTGTTACATGCATATTTGAACTAACACTAACAACGTTTGACTTCCTTTGTGCATATGTAGGTTTAGGGGTTCACTGTAGTATCTTAACTAAATTTAGTAGTATCAACTACTAGTGAATAAGCTTCAAGGGAGGTGGTTTCTAGTACCCTTTTTATTACTAAACCCCCTTTGATGTCTTGTTGTTACTTTTTCAACTTGAGACTTGTTTGTATTTAGGTAAAGGGACCATATTGCAAAGGTTGAACCTTGATCTTGAAAGTGCCAGTTCGGCCTTCTCTTTAGAAGATTTTATCTCTTCATCTTGTATTCTTATTATATCAAATTTTATGGCTTAAGCAACGTTCCATTCAGGGAGAAATAGTGTAGAGTCAAAAAAAGGGTCCTTCAAGACATTTTTCGTACTCGTTTGGGTCCTCCTTGTGAATTTTGGGTTAATGTTGCCTTGATTTAGTGTTGTAATGTGGATAACACATTCACATTAGGTCTTGGGCCCTTGTGAACTAATGTATTTTAATGGTACCTTGTAAAGGTGTTGTAAAGTGTTGTAACACACTTTCACACTTTTCTAAGGTTTTATCAATTAACTGAATATAATTTTAATCATAATTAACATTATTATTACCTTATTTAGAGTTTTGTAGAGTGTTGTAACACACTTTCACATTCCTCTAGGCTTTTCATTAATAACTGGGCTTTCTCAAGATTTCATTGGCCCTATTTTTCATCCACAAGCTTCATTTATTGAATTTTTTCAAGGATAATCTTGACACAAATTAGTAACCAATAATAATTTAGGTGTTCTTGGCTTGTGTGGCTCAGATGTAGTGTTTGGGACTCATTCACCACCTAGGTCTTTTTGGCCCCGATGTAGGTTTCACACATTTCTAGACACTTTTGATTTTTGGTCCCATACATTATGTGTTATGGGACTCATTCACCACCTTGGGTGAATGAGTATTGTGTGACGAAAATTCAAATTTCAATTAAATTTCCAAAAGGATTTTATTCTCCTAGTTTTGATGTTAGTTTGCAGTGTTGTAATTTCAAGAATTCTTGCATAATTGAGTATAAAGATAAGATTCTTTCACTTATTTTATCCTAAAAATAAATCAAGTACATAAGACTTTTGTGAGAGAATCCTTATAGAAAATTGAGTTCACAATATCATTTGAGAAAGAGAATTCAAGGCATTCAAGGGAATACTATCAAGCATTCAAGAGCATTCTTCAAGAATCAATCATCATGTGAAAGATTGCATTCTTCATGTTTGTTATTGTGCTAACAATTATGATGTAGAGTTCATGATTCAAGCAAGCATTAAATTCCAGATCTATCAACATCAAGCAAGAGTCAAGAACCACATCCATTGTAGCCATTACTTATGTGTTTGCAACACCTTATTGCTAGGTTTTGGTGAGTTGCAAAATTTTATTTTGTTCATTCATCACTCTCCCTTCATAGTTTCTTTCATTTCAAGGTTTAATTACCAAAAAGGGGTTTCACCAAGGCAAACCCCTATTCTCTAACCCCCACAACATGTTCCCCTCTTCTTGTGTGTGATTTTAAGTTCTAGGTGACAGATTTGTCAAGGATCAAAGTTGGAGAAAAGTTGGCAAGTCTCTAAAGTTGTCAAAGTTTCCATTCAACCTTCAAGAAGACCTATAGGTGGTATTTTGTAGATTCGGATTTGAAAACCAGTCAAAAAGAGTAGAGCAGATTGAGAGACACGAAACCTAGCTCAGAACTTCTAAAAAACAAAAGGTGGATTGATTCACCACTATTGGCAAATGAGTTCCATTGTATAGGCCTAATAAAGGTTTTTATAGATTTGGATACCCTTTTGGCTAAAACTTGTTTCTGCACATTTTCCTAGAAACTAGACTATTTCACCTAGCTTGGTGAATGAGTCCTAATCAACATAAATAATAGATTTCTTAGTGATCCAGATCTCCATTCTACCTTCTTCAGTCTTCCAGGTGCACACTTTCAATCTCATAGCTTTTCATTGCATTTTTTTCATCTTTATAGAACATTTTGCATATCACATTGTGTTTTCCAACATACTCTTTTCCAAGTTTACACTTGGTGAACCCCTCATTTGACATCATTCAATCCCTTAAATCATTCCCTTTGTCAGATGTCAATATCCTTTGCATTGAAATCTCAAGGGCTTGTTCTTGAATGAAAAGGACAAGATAATTGGTCTCTTTCCTTTGAGGTCCAAAACCCTAGAAGTGAAAGAAAACAACCACAATTTTCTCCTTTTCATTTTGGTGAACCTACATTTAGAGCATCATAATTTTGATTTAAAGTGCACTTACATCCTTGATTTAGCTTGCGTTAGATTTTACATTAGTTAATTTACATTCTAGGGTTTCAAGTTTTGCATTAGTGAAAATCTCATTTAGATTACATTATTGCACTTAATTTCATTGAAAATTAGTTAAATTCTGCATTTGCATCAAAAAACATAAAAAGCATAAAATTCTATTCAAAAATTTTAATTTTTTTTAAATCAACACCTGAATTCATTCATTACCTTAGGAGAATCAGTCCCCTTGCATATTTTTCACTACATTTTCGAGTTTTTTTTTGTTGTTTCTAGATTTCAATTTGATTTTCTATAATTTCTATTATAATAATTTCATTCTTATTAGCTTACATTGCATTCACACTGCATTTAGTAGCCTTTGCATGAGTGTTTGGTGTCGTATTTCTAATACCATAGTGAGAAGAAGTTTGAGACTCATGCCATCCCATGATAACACAATTGTTCTAGATCTTGAGTTATCTAGAGCTTCCACTCCTAGTATTGACACTAGTACACTAGAAATGGATAACACCCTTAGCAACTCTTTGCCTTCAAGTAGAACACAAGTTGAACCAAAGGATGATAACATCCTACAAGAAAAAACGATGCAAATTCATGAGGACTTAGCAAACTTACAACATCAAATAATTCTTGAAAATATTTCAACTATTATAATTCCTACCATAGAAAACATTCACCATATGCTTGAAAGTGAAGATGGCCTTGACCTTGTGAAAAACATAGTATAAATCTTTGCAAAACATATCCCCTCAACCACTAGTTTTCATTTACCAACAAGAAATGTTCCAACTCAAGGAGGAACCCAAATTCCTCCTCCAACACCAATAGCTTCAATACCTACCTATACCCCTCCTCAAGTCACAACAAAAATGCAACAAGTTAGTAATGTGATTCCTTCTCAGGGTATTCCTACTAGTATCCTTAGTTCCTATGTGGCATCACAAGTCATATATCCTACCTTACCACCTATAATAATTACATTCACTTGTCCCACAAAAACATACACTCTATCACCACTTTCACTTCCATCTCATAACACAAGCAATGACCCCCTCATAAATCTACTTTTCCAAACCATGTCATCCCTTCGAAAGAAAGTTTCTACCATCAACCAAAATCAAAATGGTCCACCCACATATTATGTCAAAAGTAGTCCATTATCCTTGAATATATTACGAACACCAATGCCACAAGGTGTAGAGGTGCCCAGATTTGAGAAATATGGAGGGAAGGGAGATCCTTCTAACCATGTAAATGCCTACACTTTCGTATGTAGTGAATTTTTCCTTGATGATAAACATTTTGAAAATATCTTTCCTAGGACCTTAAAAGATATCGCCTTGGAGTGGTTCTCTTCTTTACCGAATAACTCAATTCATTCATTTAATGAACTTGTTGAGGCATTTATAAACCATTTCCAAGTGCATATGACTCCCAAGATGACCTTGGCTGACTTGATGAGATGTAAGAAAAAGGGGGATGAAAATATAACTGACTTTATCTCACGATATCAATCACTTTATTCTCAAGTCGATGTCGAGATCCCCAACCCACACCTTCAAAAGATGTTCATAGAAAATTAGAAAACTAAGATCCAAGAAAAACTTACCATGATGAAATTCACATCCTTCATGCACTTGTGCACTGCCCTCTGTGATTACCAAAATTCGGTTTGTATTCAAGATACAAAGTTGGCTTCTAGCTGAATCAAGAGATCCAAGCATGTGCTCCAAAAAAATTCCCAACCTTTTAGAAAACCAAGTAAAGGGTTCCTTCAATTGAACCCCCCTCAACAACCAACTCAAAATATTAATAACCAATTTGCTACTATCAAAGCAATGGTCCCCTTTAGCTATGGAGATCTAAAAAGACAATTCACTATGTTACCTGATACCCTTCATAATACCATCTCCCAACTTATAAACCAATAAATGATTACCTTACCTCCTATCAAAACACCCTACCCTAAGAGGCCTTTACCTCTAAGCCTTAAATCAAATTCATATTGTCACTATCATCAACAAAATTGACATGACATAGAACATTGCAAGGATATTAAACATTTTGTGCAAGAACTCATTGATTCTGGTCATCTATCTGTTACAGGTACCAATGATCAAGGCAATATGTTTGTTGCTTCTCTGAACCAAAACTTGCAAATTTTCACCAATCCCATGTCTAAACATAATATATCATTTGTCAAAGTTAGCGAAATTCCAAAGAATGATGTGATGAATGTTGATACAGATGATGAAAACAATAATTCTATTAGAACTAATGCTATCAATGTCAATCCTATAGATGAAATGATAGGGTTGATAGGTGTCATCCCTCGTAAGGGCCAAACTAAGCGTGCTCTTGATATTAATTTCTCCTCTAAGGATATACTTAAACATTTTCCTGATGGTCCTCTCTACATAGTCAACTTTATCTATGAAAAGCCCACTAATGGGATACTAATAGATCCTGCCTATGGAGAGAATGTGATCACTGAGGAATTTCTACTTTTGCATGAGCTCTATCAAGATGAATATGATAAATCGAAAGTGTGGATCAAGATACACAATGGTTTTGTGTACCCTACGATTGGATCGATCACCCTACCATTGCAAGTAGGACCAAAAACATTAGATGTTACATTCTCGACCATCCCACAGTCAAACCAATTTCATGTGAAGCTATGCCACCCATGGCTTTGCTCCATGAAAGTTGTTCCTTTGGTCATGCACAAATTCTTAAAGTTTCTCTTTGATAATGAGATATTCAATTTTCACCATAGTGGCTTTAATCCCTTGTCATCTATAGGAAAATTTTCCATAGATTCCTTTTGGCCTAAGCCCATCGAACCTATAAAGCCAAGAGAACACTTATTTTTCTTGTCCTATCAAAAGTTCAAGGAAAAGAATATAGAAGAAATATCTCTCTAAAACATGTCCCCATCCACCTCTGAACCTACCATCCTTGATGAAACCATGCTTGAACCTAAACAAGATCAAAACAACCAAGATCAACGTAAATTAGAAACCTCACCTACCTCTTAGAAGCAACCAAGAAACAATGAAACCAACCCCACCACACCTCCCAAAATAAAACAAGTATACAAAGTCAAAGAGAAATTGGTTAAACAACCTCTCATGGTTCCTTTCGTTCCTCCCCTTAGGGAAGAAAATAAAACTATGGTTGATGAACCTCCTCCTATGCAACTTGAGAAAAAAAAAACTAAGGTTCTAGGGAGCATAGACATAGATGTCATGCCCTTCCTTGCAAGTTATATGACTAATTAAACAAAGAAAATCAAGATCCAAACTTGATTGAAGCTATGCATGATGACCCTCCTCCCCAACCGAAGCAAGAAAATTCAATGCATCATTCACAACAAGAGTTGAACTCTTCTATGGAAATTATCCTTTGACCTCCGATTGTGACCAACTTACATAATGATGATGAGGTTGCCAAAATCGACTAAGAGGTACATGATGAACTTAATACATTGTTTTCCTCTTCCATTAGCTTAAAAGATAGATCTTCTATAAAGAGTGTTGAACCTAATGCTTCTCCTTGTTCGAAACTTTCTCTTGTCCCTCTAGCTACCTTCCCACCTTTGGTTTACATATAACATGATTGGGAGGCACATGAATTGGTCATAGGTTGACTCACATTTTCCTTACTAGTCCTTTGCATAATTTCTTTTTCATTTTTTTTGTGTGATTGCATGTACGTGATGCGATCCCCTGTGACATTCTATTTTCTCTCTCTTTTTGACATTCCTCTACTTGTACCTTCATTCTTCTCTATGTCGTGCATCTCTTTCTCATTTTATCTTTATAATTTTCTTGTGTTTTCTTTCTGGGAATGACACAAGGCATCGAGACATTCATGTCTCCTTCATGTTGAACCAAAAGGTTTTCTTTTTCCTTTTCCTTTTCCTTTTCATTTCATCTTTATTCCTTTTTGTGTTTTCCTTTTGGGGATGATGCAAGGCATCAAGCTACCCTATGTCTCTTCCATGTTGACCTAAAAAAAAATTCCTTTGTTTTCAATCTCTTTGTGTCATTCTTCTAGTTCATGTGTATTTGGGGGATGATGACAGTTCCAAGCTCTCTAAAAACATTTTAGCAAAGAACATAATGTCCCCAATTCCATAGATCCCTTATGTGTTTGGTGTTTCATTTTAGGGGAAACCCCTCTCTTTTCTTTTTCTCTTGCATGACACAACCTTACTTGGAAACATATGACTTGGCACAGGGCTTTCCAAGTTGACTCTCATGTCTTTCTTCTTGTTTTCATTTTTCATTTGCTACTTTAAAGTAATTGCTCATAGTATGGTGTCTAGCAATTTATTTAAAGTGGGGGCATACATTGGCATTATTCTTTTTCATTTTTCCTTTCCATGGTTCTTAGTGCAGCCTTCTTACTTCATACGATGCATTTGTCGCTTTGTGGATAAAATTGGGTGTGATTTCATTCAAGAATGTGATCTATCTTCGCATATTATATTCCTCTTAGTGGCTTGATGTGATGAATTCCATCCCCTAAGTTGTGAACCTTCTATTCTTTGATTTTTCCTTTCTTGGAGGCATTAGGCACAATGTTCCCTAAATTAAAGACCTCGTATGAACTAAGAAAGAATCCTTTGAACATTTCCTATTTTTGCATTTGTTATATGGCCACCTTGCATAATACAAGTTCCATGCCTGTGGAGCCATCCTGTTTGTTCATGAGCTCCAAGTATACAAAGTTTTTCTTGTCTCATGAAGCTCGAAGATCATTTTTGTGTGGTTCCTTATTAAATTTATTAGGAGGTATAACTTTTTGAAAATCTATGTCTCAATTTCCAGCTTCATGCCCCTTCATTCTTTCCTTGGTGTTAAAAATTTTCCTTCCTGTGTTTACCGCTATACCGTGGCGGTCTAATTTTGTGTTCTGGCGGTACCGCGGTGAAGGGTTTGGTGGTTACTGCCATACTGCACATAGTTTTATTCTCACCATGATGGTTGTGGTGGCTGCAATATCAAGCCTCCCCTTTGTCTGGTGGTTACTGCCCTATCACGGCTAGCCAAGTGGCTGACTGCAGTGGCCGTGGTAAAGTCGCAGCGGCCTGGCTGGCAGTTACTGCCTTATCGCGGCCTGGCTAGCAGTTACCGCCTTACCATGGCCTGGCTGGCAGTTACCGCCTTATTGGTAAAGCCACCAAAGGCCTGGCTGGCGATTATCGCCTTACCGCAGTGGCCGCGGTAAGGCTGCTAGCAATTGGCTCATGGTTACCGCCCTACCGCGGCCAGTCAAGTGACTGAACACGAAGGTCACGGTAAGACTGCCAACAGTCTGCCAGGCCGGTAACCGCTCTACCACGGTAACCTTGGGCGACAGAGCTCAGGTGGACTTGGACCGCTTACCGCCATATCGCGGGTTGGTCGAGTGGGGTTTGCGGTAGCGCGGTAAGGTCTGTGGGGAGCTCGGATGAGCTCGGTGACTGGTTTGACCGAGTTGGACTCAATGTCAAAAGTGAATAGCGAATGGTTTGCAGACATGTGGCTCAGTGTCAAAGCATAATTGGCTGGTGGCCAAAGTCATAACAACAGTAATTGCAAGTCGATTCAGGGTGGCGAATAGGACCCGATTTGGGTAGAGAAGTTATGGACTGGGTGGCTCGATTGAATGAGGTTGGTATGGGTAGATGTTTGGTGCGATTGAATTAGACATGATTGTACCTGGTGATCAACGGTTGACTGATAGAATTAAATGCAACATCTGACTTAAGGAAAAAGAGACTGATTGCAGAGAGTTAAGTTCGAACTGTATGTTGAGAACATTGTAACAGTTAGATTTTTCTAGTGTGCTGCTGTGAGCTTATCAGAGAAGACTGTAATTTTGTATGTAACTGTTATGTTACTGTAATCCAAATTTTTTGGACTTTGTGTGGTGGTTTTTGAACCTGAAAACGTTTTCCCACGTATATCTGGTGTCAATTGTGAATGCTCAATTTTTATGTAATATTTATTTTACATGCTTGTACTCATCTTAAGTAGTTTTAGAGAGCTATTAAAGCTGGTTTATTATTTTCTCCTCTGTTGTATTAGTGTTAAGGGAATGTATTCCGCACTGTTGGGTCTCTAGATCCATGCATGTTTTCCCTTCAAGTGGTATTAGAGCTTGGCCAGTTGTGTTGTCCTTGTAGGAAAGATTAGTTTTTTGTGCTAATACTGTTTCAGTGGGAGTCTTGCATTGTTAGAACTTGTTCCTATTTGAGATGGCGAGTACATCTGGTAGAATAGACATTGAAAAATTCAATGGTAGTAACTTTGAGTTATGGAAACTCAAGATAGAAGACTTTCTTGTGGATAGAGACCTCTGAATTGCAGTGTCTGGAACTAAGCCACAAAGTACAACGCAAGAAGCTTGGGATCTTGCTGATAGAAAAGCAAGAGGTTTGATGAGACTAAGTCTAGCCGATTTTTTTTTCCTAAACATCTATGAGGAGCAGTCTGCAACTTCATTATGGAAGAAGTTGGGTGATATTTATTAGGGAAAGTCTCTGGTAAATAAGTTATTCCTGAGGAAGAAGTTGTACTCCTTGAAGATGGAAGAAGGTGCATCTATTGCAGACCATCTGAACTCGTTTAACATTAGTGTTACTTAGCTGGCTTCTATAGGTGTAAATATTGAGGAGGAGGATCGTTGCATGCTCCTGTTGTGTTCATTACCTAACAGTTGGGATCATCTTGTGATGGCCATTGGAAGCACTACTACTGCTTTGAAGATGGAAGACGTTGTTGCCTCATTGTTATCTGAAGAGATGTGGAGGAAGTCTTTAGAGATGGCCAAAGAGGTTCTTGTTGTTCGAGGTAGACCAAAGGAGAAGGGCAAGAAGAAAGACAAGAAGTCGAAATCCAAATCTGTAGGGAGATCAAAATCTCCTAGTAGAAATTTCAAGGTGAGATGCTGGAACTATGGGAAACCTAGTCATATCAGAAAGGAATGCAAGGAGAAGAAGAAGAAGAATGCTTCTGACAATGAATCTTCTCAAAGTGATGCAGATGCCTTCATTGCAGCAGCTTTGACAACTCAGGCATCAGATGATGTCTGGCTAGTTGATTCAGGTGCTTCTTTCCACATGACGTCCAATAGAGAATGGTTCTCTAAATATGAGAAGTACAATGGTGGAAGGGTGTACTTGGAAAGTGTTTCAATATTGAAGATAGTTGGCAGAGGAAGAGTCAGAATTCAATTTCTTTACGAGAGAGTAAAAGGTATTGGTGGCGTACTTCACATACCAGATTTGGCTAGAAATCTTCTTTCTGTTAGTAAGTTAAATGATGTTGGAGTAGAAGTTTACTTTTCAAGTAAGGGATGTAAAATGGATAGAGGTGCAATGGTGTTGGCTAAGGGTCTTTGTACTGGCACTCTATACAAGCTGGAGGCACGTTCTGTTCTTTGTAACAGTGCCTCTGTAAAGCCATACAGTATTGCACCTGTAGAGAAAGATGAAGACTCTTCTTTGGATGTAAATGCTATGGAGGTAAAACTCCCAGCTAAGAAGACTATGTTGTGGCATCACCGACTTGGTCACATTGGTGAGAAAGGTTTAAAACCCTTGAAGAATAAAAATCTTGCAGAAGGGCTTGATGATTGTAACCTTGAGTTTGATTTTTATGAACATTGCATCTATGGAAAACAACACCGTGTTTATTTTTATTCTAGTCCTCACAAATCTTCTGGTATGTTGGATTATGTTCATTCTGATGTGTTTGGTCTAGTTAATATTCCTTCATTATCGAATTCTAGATATTATATTTCTTTTATTGATGACTGTTCGAGAAGGGCATTTGTATACTTCATTAAAAGTAAATCAGAAGTATTCAATCAGTTTAAAGAATTTAAATCTTTGGTTGAAAATCAGACTGGAAGGAAAATTAAGTGCTTGAGGACAGATAATGGTGGTGAATTTTGTTCAGCATATTTTTAAAGGTATTGCACTGATCATGGTATTAAAAGGCACAAGACAATGCCTTACACTCCA
>VCHN02003773.1:0-13383 GCA_007115665.2 Sequoiadendron giganteum
TCTCTCCCACTTTGACTCCCACTCCTCTCAGGTTTCTCTCTCCGAGCCTCTCTCTATCTCTCTCTCTTAGGTTTCTCCCTGCCATGGCCTCTCCCTCCCCCTCTCTCTCTCCCACTCCCTCTCTCTCTCACTCCCTCTCTCTCTCATTCCCTCTATCTTTGTCCCACTTTGTGTCTCTCCCTCTCTCTCAAGTCTATCCTTCTTAGAGGAACATATTTGGTGCTCGCCAAATTTGGCGTGCACCAAAGTTGGCGTGCACAAAAGTTGGTGTGCGCCAAATGGTTTTTACCTTGAAACGGTAAAAATAAGGCTTGACCTCATGATTTAGGCCCACATTCTCCTGTATTTGTCTGGTTCATCACTTTATCCGAGTCAAAACCACCTTTTTTTATCTAGTTGACTTCATATTGTACCATTCTATAATTGATCCATCACATTTTTACCAGCAATCTGCATGGTAGACAATGTAGAAAAAGACGTTTTGAAGTTTTTACATCATTTTACATTATCTGAGGTAATATATTCATTTTGGTAAATTGAAATGTTTGTGTTTAGTATATTTGTTTGTTTTTGATAATATAAACTAAATTTCCTTAATGATTTTATTAATCATAACAATTGGACTTAGAATTCAACATTGAATTAGATGAGATTTGCATAGAAAAGTTCAATTTTTATGAGTTCGAAGAAAAAAAACAATAAAAACGTGACATTTACTTAATATAAATTTATTTATGAATTCTATTTGCATTGGTTATAGTAGTCCATTTTCGGCATGGCTAGTGGAATTCACCACATTTCATTCTTTTTTCAACTAATTTGGAAAACCTAATAGCTTTCATCAATGTTAATGCAAGTGTCCATTAATTTTTTTGTTCCATACAAAATTCAGCTTCATCACATGTGCTTAGATAAATTCAAGTGAGTTGACATAGTTGAGAATGCTTATTGTCTTTCTAAGTTACCTTATTGCCAAATAAATAGTGAATAATTATAAGATATAGCATCACAAACCCTTCTTTGAATCCATATTCTTCATGACTTTGTTGACAATCAAAATTTTGGTTTTGAGAAAAATAAACACAAGAGTCTCTAGTTTCATTTAGGTGGCAACAATTTATACCCTAGGTTTGTGATGCAGAGTAGGGAGACAAAACCTTCAACAATCATAATTAGATCAGTTTCAAACAATCTTCAATCTCAAAAACCTCAATTCAATGTTGAACTAACCAATTCACATCTAAAACAAAACAAAGATCATCCATAAATAACAATCTATGCTTTTCAAGAAGACTACCATTCTAAACCTCTAGAAGATTTTAACAAAACCCACCATATGTAAGTCTATTGCTCGAAATATTGTATTCATACAACAATCACTCCTAATAGAATGAAATAAACTCAATATTACTAGAAACTCTAATCCGTGAATTGTTCATCATAACCTTTATAAAGTTCAAGTTCAATAATGCTAGTCAAAAGACACAACTTCAAAATCAACTTTCCAGGCCTCTGGTGCAGGAGTACCTTGTAAGCTCAATTTTGTCAAAAATGTCATCTTTAGTTCAAGCATGGTCAAATGCTATGATTTTAGTTAATGTTGAGTATATTGTGTTCAGTATGGTCAATTAGACCATTTTATAATGTATTTGGAGCTAAGGGAGTTCAGTTGTGTCATAGCTTGCAATTTGGCTAAATGTGGTCAGAAAAGTTGCTAAAAGATGCAAAAGTTGCAAAGTCCGAGGGAGTTGGAATGAAATAAAAATATTTTTATAATAACCTTCAATGCCTCGAAGGAGAGGTTGTTGGTTGATTTGTACCCCATTTTTTTTATCAAGAAGAACGTTATTAAATTCTAGAAATTTACTGGTTTCTCTCACTTTTCTTGTTGTTGTACGGCCTATACGAACTGTAAGATGATATGAATCCCATTGGATGTTGTAGATTAATGAATTAGCTTTCAATTTCATCTATTTAGAGGTTCTAACTTTTTGTATAGCGAAAGTTATATTGTTTTTACTGCTGCTACCTACTTTCATAGTGTTCTTGGATTGAGGGGTTTCATTATGTAATTCGACCCATTACAATTTTTCTTCCTACTGTAACTTGTGGATTGGGTCCTCTAAATTTTAAAATACATGCCTAACCTATTTATAATGTTGTGGGGTCAAGGTTGGGTGTTTGGGATATTGTTCTAGGACTGTAGCAAGGTCTTTTCATGGTGAAAATTAGGGCTTCAAGTGGTGTTTTGACAAAATGTGGGGACTATCCATGTAATGTATTATTCACCATGTGTAGGGTCTGGTAAGTGTGTTTGGTGCTTTGTATGGGTCTGGTAGGTCCGGGAGATAGGAGTTTCATTAAAACCCCAAGTATTTTGCATAAGGCAAGAGGGTTTAGTGTATTAGGGGTCTAAAGGTCTTGGACCTAGAAAAAAATCAGGAAATTGGAGGTTTTGACACATAAAATACTGTTGTTTGAGGATTTTGAGTAAAGATGTAGTGTTTAAAATGTACTCTCTTTATAGATTAGGCCAATTGAATAGCCTTTTCCAAGGTGGGTCTATTGGAAGTCAATGTTGGTCCAAAGGAGTTGATGCTTGGGTTTACCTATTTTTTATAACTTGTAAATGGGTATCTTAATCATCCCTGAGTTTGTCAAATGTTTTGGAAAATCTTGGTGAAAAGGCCCTTGAACCGGGTTACCTATGCTATAAGGGAAAGCTTGGTAGAAGTTGGGATTTTCATTTGAACATCTGATTTTTCTTTGGAATCTGATTGATTCTCATTGATTTTATGTATTGAATGGTTTCCATCCCTCTCTACATCAATATTTTTGTAAAATGCATTACTTACTTTTGCTCTATGTATGTTTGTGGACATGTAGCATTCAAGGTCATGCCGAGGAAACGACCGAAGCCTCTAACACTAGAAGAACGTGCAGTTAAAAATGCAAGGAGAAGAGAATAAAAAAATGTAGCTTGTGAAGCAAAGGAATTGCAGCCCATACAACCACAAATTCCCATGCAATCTAAGAGAGATGTCAAATTGGAAAAACAAAGGGCACAAATGAGGAAAGTTCATGGAAGGACAAGAATGGATACAAAAGTTGGGGGCACATCATCAACCATAGGTGAAACTCAATGCACATCTCCAGTTGAAGACACATTGACAACATGTGGTTTTTCAGGTACATCAGAAATCACATCTCCAATTGAAGACACCATAAAAAACATTGCATTTTGAAAGTACATCAGCAAACACATCTCTATTTGAAGGAACTCCACAAACGACATCTCAACTTGGAGGTACAACATCGTTTACATGTCAATCTCAAGGTATGTCATTAATTGCACCTCCAATTGAAGGTACACAATCTGTGAACCCCTAAACCTACAAATGCACAAAGACGACAAACACAGTTAGATGTTAGATCAAAATGCATGCAAATATGAGAGATTCCCCATAAAATCCATCTATTCAAGCTAAAATTAGGAAATAAATAACAAAATTCAAATAACAATGAAAGCAATCCTAATTAAGCTAATAGCATGATGATCTTATGGGGGAATTGGTGCCAATGAAGTGTTGCAATTAGCCCTTTCCCAATTCCTATGTTGCAATGAAGATGATCTAGAAATGGTCAAATCTCCAAAGAGACTTGAGCATAACCTTGGTGCAAATGTGAAAATGTGAAAATGTGATGAATGTATGGATGAAATGAGAAAAATTAGTTCTCAATTGAAGAGAGTAACTTTGCATGAAGATTGTGGATGAGGATTGAGAAGAGAGGTCTCCAATTTATAGACTTCTATTTGGAAGAAGTGAGCAAGATTGAGCAATGTGGGACAAAAGATAATACAATGGCATTGTGCCACTTGTCCACATGTGATTGGATGAGGAATAGGCACATTTTGGCCAATGTGCATGATAAATGCATAAATTTGAATTTGAAATGGTGAGTTGACTTGTTGAAGGGGGAAGAGAAGTGAAGTTAATGTCACTTGGCTCAAGGTCAAGGACATGTAAGAGGCATTGAATTCCTTGTTGGAAGGACCAAGTCCACTTGGCCTTTTTGAATTCAAATGAGGGAATATTCCCTTTTGATACTTTGTGAGGGAAAATAGATAAATTAATAAATCAAAGTAATTGATTTATTGTGCAAGTTGCATTCTCTAGAGGATTTTAGTGATTGAGATTAAATTAATCAAGATTTAATTAATCAAGATTTAATTAATTTAATGAGGAATTTAGGAGATGTGACAATTTAGACTTAAATAGATGAATTATTTTAAATCAGAATTGAGAGGAAATGATTTATTAAATAAATTATTTTGATTTATTTAACTAAGGAGGAATATATTAGATTAAATCAAATAAGGTTTAATTTATTCAATTTAACAAGAAGACTTTAGGGATTTAATCAAATAAATTATTTAATTAAAGAGGGATTGAGGATTAATTAAATTAAATTGATTAATTTAATCAGTAGAGGAGAAATACCTAATTAAATAAATAATGATTTATTTAATTAAGGGATGAAAGGTGTTGATAAGCTGAGAGTATGATTCAAAATGAAACAATATTAATATGATCAAAATTAGGTGCATGTATATTTTACGTGTCTACACGATCTATCCTCGATGTTGTTGAACTTCCCAATATTGACACAAATTTACATTTGAGAACTCCTCCTAGAGTTTTGCATAGAAAACCTACATTTTTTATTGATATTGATTCCAATGTTTTGAAATGGATACCTAATAAGATTCCAAAACTTACATGTCAAAGATATGCAGAAAGGATATGGAGTTTGTTTGTTGCGAAGCTAAGTGAGGGTGGAAGATGCCAACTATTTGTTGAAATGATGAGGTAACTCAAATTTAGGCCCACCATGAAGGCTCTTGGGCTAAGAGTTTTGAATGACTCAAGTGAAAATTCCATTGTAAAGAACTTGATGAGTGTGTACGAGAGCGTGGGTTCCACCTCAAGCATGAAGGATAGTTGTGCCACACGACGTGTGATGACAACAACACTGTTAAGCAGTCAAACAAGGAACAGGGTGAACCTTACAAAGGAAAGTAAGTCTTTGAAAATAAGTAGATCATCTCTAATGAGAGCCAAAGGAAGGCGTGAAAGAGTGGAGGATCCAAATAGCAATGAGTTATTGGCATTTTCGGGTAGAGTGCCACGAAAAGACACAAGAATTGCTCAAGGCTTGAGATCTTTAATTGTGAATTATTGCAAGGATAAAACAAGGACCTCTCCTAACAAAGAGATGTTGTAAGAAGGAGAATTGGTAGTAAAAACTATAGCCACATCCAATGCATTATTTGGATACCACTCAAACCCAAATTTTTGCTGATTTTGTACAGAAGTTTCCTGAAATTAAAATATGTCAAAGGTATTTTGAAATGCTAAAGCCTTTTTATGTAAAAATAAATCACACATGCACTATTTGTTGTTGTAGGGTTCATATTGAGTTTTCTAACCATTATGATGTTTATCGACGTATATGTGTAGATATGCATATTGACAATGTTTTGCAGGAATGTAACATAATGCCTCCACCTAAATCGTCAAGGGAATTTTTGTCTTCCATTTTATGTGAAAGAGAGGATGGTCAATGTTTTTACAAAAAATCATGTTTGGATGGCACATGTGATCATTGTGGTGGCATGCAATATTTTCCAATTTGCCAACACATGGCTAGTACACACACAATTGGAGAGAAAATTATGGAATTTGGAAAATATAAGAGAGTGGCATACAGTCTAAAAGATGGGAAAGAAGCAAAGAAGTGTGAATTGGTCAGTGATAAGATTCCAGTGTATCATTTTATGGGCATTTTTCATGATCAGGTAGTTTATGATTATGCAACACATACACATAGAGCACAATGGTTGGACTTACAGCTCAAGTTATGCAAGGACACATTTCCACTTCATCATATCGTTTTAGTTGTCGAATTCGCTGAGAACTACACACTACAACCACATAACGAGGTTCAATCATAGTACTACAACTCTGTGCAGGTTGATATATTTGTACATATAGCATTCATTCATGCAAATGATAGTACAAAGGAAAATAGGAAAGTATTGAGGGAGTATCACTTTTACATCAGTGATGATTGCACACATTCTACAGAGTTTGTTCAAGGTTGCTTTCATATGTTCTATGCCGATCTGGGTAGCAGGGGCATATCATTTAGTCAACATATCATATGGTCAGATAATTGTACATCACAATTCAAGAACTCTAGAATGTTTTACTAGCTGAGCATGATGCATAGGATTAGTGGTGTTCAACATATGTGGAACTTCTCAGAGGCTGGGCATGGAAAGGGGGAGCATGATGGAGCAGGTGCATGTATCAAAAGAGCCCTAGCACGAGAAGAGTTAAAGTACACAAACAATGTAAATTTGACAAATGCAAGATCAATTGTCCAGTGGTGCAATGGTTCAATGGGTCCAGGTAGTGAAGGTAATTCTTTAGTTCGTAGATTTTTTCATTTAGTAGATGATACTAAGATTGCAAAATATGAGGATTGTTGTACACTAATAGGATCGAGTGAGCTACACTCTTTTAGAAGGTCCAATGCAGGTCCATGGACTATCCATACAAGGAAGATGGAATGCTTTTGTTATGCATGCACACTTCAATCATGGGATGATTGCGAGTCAACAAAGTGGGTTGATGAATGGTCTGTAAGAAGTCTAACCCCACTTGACACTTATCAGCTCCCGACGGCTCTACAAATCACAAAGATGCAATCATCCATTGACTTTGATCATGTATCAAACCTACTAGAACCAAGTAATATATCTTACAAGTTTTATTATGTTGCTCAGTAAATAAATCTAACAAGATGAACATATCAATACAGGGCATGTTTATGCGGTGATTGCAGATGAAGACAATGAAGAGTGTACAAATTATTACCTGTGTCATTGTATCAAGGCCAAAAAGAAATTGGAGTCCCTAGTTATAGATGGAGAAAACATAGAATATCCAACAGGTTCGGTGATTGTTACTGGAACATGGCTTCAAAGGTATCTAGTTAAGAATGTTATAGTTTGGTTGTTTGAGGACTTCGACACACATTGGAAAATTCTTCACTATTCGAACCTTGTCATCGCCACCAACGTTCATTTGATCAAATATAAGGGTAGACCTGCAAGAACTTGTGGAAAGTGCATGAGTCTGACCATGAGGCAATACTCGACACAATAAAGAGTAGAGCAGACCCAAATGGTTCCCTGGATTGATTTGTAAGTATGCACATTGAATTTGTAAAGCCATGTTATTGATCGCTCTTTTCTTGCAATAAGGTTTTTTCACCATTACTGTTTGATGTCATATGCATTTACGACTGTCATTGATCCTTTTTTGATTGTGACTATAGGTAATACTGAAGTTTGTCAAAGTATATAAGAAAAGAACATCAGTTGCTGGTGCAAGTGTTCAGTGGTATGAGAAACATCGGTTGTTGGTGCATTTTCTAGTTGTCAATATTTCTTTCTTTTCCATCTCCTAGATTTATCGGATTCTTATATGCTACATGTTTTATGCTAAGCCTCTCAATGATATATTTGAAATTTATATGTAGGGTCATCGAGAGATGATAAAGTAGCGAATGGGAATATCACCATTGTAGGACCTTCAATTGACCTCCTTATCTAGCATGCATGAAGGTGATAGTAGGTCTTGTCAGCTGTACCACTGACATTATTTAGTTATTTCTCTTTTAATGATTTTTATGTGAGTCTATGTCTAAGATTGAGAGGCTTTTGTAGGTTTTTTGTGGACCAAATTCCAATGATACTACACAACCACATCTAGAGGCTACTACCCATGTGTTTCGTACGGAGCAGGGGGTGTACATGTTTTGAACCATTTTGGAATGCAAATAGTTGGGCCAGCTGAGGTGGAATTGAAAAATGAAACTGGGCAACAGTTCCTTTTGTTTCTTCTCAAGTACAATATATTTCATGATCTGTGCTGGAAATGGGAGGATTATTTCTGTGCATGTATTGATACAAGTATTGAAAAATGAGAAGATTTTCAAGATGTTCTTCCATCACTATTTTAATATTTGTCATTGACTTAGTGTATTTTTTGATATATTAAAATCATGAGAAATTAATACATGCAAATGTGTATATTCCTTAATATATGCCTCAATTAAATGTGTATATTACATTTAAAATTATTTGTAATGCTTCATGGTTTACATTCAAATTTGTCTTCATTGAATTCCTCAAAACTCACCTATTGACATATGTTTCCCTTGCAACAGTTGGAAATCAGTTTTTTAGACTTTTGGCCTAACTTTTGCAGAAAACATAGGAAACTAATCATGGATTCAAATACCCTTCTAGAAGATTAGAACTCCAAAACAAGTGAAGATCAAAGAAAAATCATAAAAATTCAACCTCTAAAGATTTCAAAGAATGATTGGGTCTGTACAGTCCGTACAATAACAAACAATTTTGAAAAATAGTGAAAAAACTCGGAAAATGCACCAAAAAAACATGGTATTCTTATTTTGTGAGTTTATTACACCTTCAACAACCTTGATTGGAGCCTAAGAAGGCCTATTATAACATTTAAAAGCCATAACCATCTTAAATAGACTCCTTGAGGTTTTCATGTCACCCATACCTTGACTTGTTGTCCTTTCAGACTGTGCTTTCATCATTATTGACCTCCAAACTGTTAAAGATTGACCCTTCCTTAAATGACTACCCTCTTCTATGATTATCCTTTCCATGGTGCTTATTTACTATGACTATATAAACTAACATGTGTACATGCAATCCATGACCATATTGAAGCATTCATTGATGACAGCCCTAGTTCTCACAACCACAAGGAGATCATTAAGAGTATACAACCCGTTAAGACTATACATTTGTTTGTTTCCTATCCAATTCTAGCTCTCCTAAATTGGATCTTTTCAATACCCTGATAATAAGGAAGTGACCGACCTCAAAGAAAGGATATCCAAAAATGGAATCATCTGCATTACCACTTATAGAAACTACATCATTTACTGTTGCACCCTCCTTGCTAAATGATGACCACGGTTTATTAATCCTTGGCTCTAGTTTTATTCTTGAAAGTGTAGAAGACTAGCAAGAAACACCAGATTATCTAGCCCAAAAGCCACAAAAGAAAATATTATATTCATCTAAAGACTATCTAACCTCATTCACAAAACCTTCTGATGGACTTTGAAATACCCTAACCAACTGTTAGCAATGATCTTCCTTGAAATCTTGAATGGTCCCTCTATCTAAACATCTACAGTTTCTTCAATCTGTGTTATCTCTTGATGATTTGATATGTTGCTGCTATCTTTTTCCAATTAACTGTCATATGCCATCACTTCACTCCTTTTCAGTATCAAATCTACTCCTTTGAGTTTATTGGCATAGTCCCTTTTGATCTATACCTATTAGACATTGTCCTTGCCCTTATATTCTCATCACTGTTTTTAACTCCTTCCATCTTCCTTCACTTGTCTGGTATTTTTGCAATCTCAAGTTTTGGGACACAAAATTCTTCATAGTGACCTAAAATTCTTAAAGTTGAAAGCCTCAACTTTGTTACCTGACATTCCCAAATCAGTGAAAGAAAACAAGGCATTTGAAATTTTATCAACTCTAAGCTTTGTATGGTATCCTTTTATCTTTGTTATTGATTTTCTTTGTGGTGCATGAGCACCCAGATCATGTAAATTCCTTCAAAAGGCTAATTTATCAAATGTGTGTGTTCAAATCTAAAATTAAGTGTCAGGGCTATGTAATGCAATTTGAATGTATTAAATTCATGTACTAAGTCATTAGGTGGTCACTTAAGTAGATTTTCAAATGTTGCTAAAGTTGGGATAATGTAATTATGCAAAGAAAAGTGCATAAGGCAAGAAGATTAAGAGTCATGTGGTAGTTTGAATCAAATGGAAGTTGGAATGTAAGTTACCAAGTGGGAAAATTTTATAAAAAGCTTGGAGAGGCGAGGAAAAGCAGATTTCTTGTATTCTTGAAAACAAAAATTGGAAATAAAACCTTTGTTTCTGAGGTTGCAGTATTCTTTCCTTTATGTATTACTTTATACTGATAGTTTATTTTGTGTGATATCCATTGGAAAGATGTTAGTTCCATTAAAGTAGTTTGAAAGTTAGCCCTTAAGGAATTAAGAGAAGCAAAGACAGTTTCCTGAGTCCCAGGCAAAGTTCATTCAAGGAGGGGTTTGAGAGTCTCTTAAGGCCCTAATGGCCATTCCACCAATGTAAGGTTAGATGGTCAGTGGAATGGAGTTTCTTTAATGTATTTTCAATATAGATATGTTTATATGTGCAGGGGAAGACATGGTGTATGAGTTTGTTGTTGTCCTAGTGATTTTTCATCATTTTTGGAGCATGAATTCATGGCTAGAAGTTAAGGTTTGAAGAAAAGACCTTGGAATGGAGTGGGAAATGGTTTATTAAGTATGTACAAACCATATTTGATGTATCTTAGCCCTTGGTAAGGATTTTTGGGGTCAGGAGTGTAAAGATTCAATAAACCCCTATGTGTGCAAGCCTAATTTGGCCTTTATGCAAGTGTAACAGTAGTTTTTTTGAAGGTGTTGTTCCAAAACAACCACTCCTAAGTTTTATATATGTTATATAAATCAATAATGGGTATCCCAAAAAGGTTTTATATCATGGTTTGGAGATTTTTTATGAAAATTATAGTCAATTTACGATAAATTTCTGGTAAATTAAGCCTTGTAGCAGCAGTACAGTCATTTTTAAGGTTGATCCTTCCAAAAAAAATATACCTTAATTTTTTATATGTTAAATTATTCAATAATGGGTTCTTGTAAGGTGATTTTTTTGTGGAGAATCAATGTGGTTTGTGAAATATACCTGTTTTAGTCTAGTTGGACTAATACTAACAATTTTGTGTTTTGATTGCAAGAAAGTGTGAATCTATACAAATAGTGGTATGAGTGAATGTTTTTGTTTTGAAACTGCCTAAAGTATGATGTTAAAGGTGTATTAAGTTTTGATGAGAATCTAGAATACTGATTTGGTGATTTGGTGTTTGGTAGCCTTGTGAATTTCAAGTGAAAATGAAGAGTTTTTGTTGAAAGTTGAAGTGAGTTTTTGGTGAACTGTTAACTGATCTTCTCAAATTGTGGTTTGGGTCATGAGTACCCCTAAATTTTTTAGATGCTTTGCATCACTCTATCAATGTATACATGACATTAACTTCTTTGTAGTCTTCCATTTAAAAGCTTGTAGCACATCCGACTGCCATGAAAGCTCGAAAAACTGGTAGAAGAGACCTAAAAGGTAACAAAACCCTAACGTCTCAACTCAGTCTTTCTTAAATTCAATCATAACAAAACAACCTACTCATGCATGTGAATTTTACTTATTCAAGGCATTAGAAACTAACCTCTTACAAATTTTAAAAGAAAAGGTTGTTTTGACCCAAAAGGATTGAACATAGACTAACAATTGTAATTGTTTGGATCTACCAATTCATCCCCCCTCTCAGTTGATTGTGTGCCCTTCACCCTTGGCCTTTCCATTATTATCATAACTTTGAAGAAAAATATTAAAAACTACTCCAAGTGCCTAACAATGATATTGCCTCACATTCATCATCCTATATTGATCCATCCACTTTAGCCTCATCATCCACCTCACATAGATCCTTTCCAAATATCAAGGTCCAAATACGAGACAAGACAAGGGTTGTAGAGACTATGGTCTTAAAGGGTATTTTTATGTAGGACAGCTCCCATCTTCTCCTAAGACATATGGAAAACCATAACACATAGAAAAAAGCCTCTTCTATCATCAAATTTGTACCCATGGTTTTATCCAAGTGGGGAGAGCTAAACAAAGAGGTTATAGAGGAAGAAATCTCCAAATTATTGTACCAATATGAGAAAGAGAAAGCAACCCTACCAATAGATTAATGTGGTAAGGGTTTCCAAGTCATTAAGAACATGGGGGATTCACATGACATGGTAGCCTTTGTCTACATCAACAAGGAATAAGATAACCCATTTTTCTAGAGAAATGATAAAAATATCAAGGGCTTGGGTATGGTTCATTATACGTTACTCCTAACATCGAGAGTACCCCTAAAATCATATTGCTTAGGGTTGAAAAGGTAAGGAAAACATATGCCTCATAGAAATCAATGCAACCTAGGTCATCTCTAACATACCTTAGGGTATGACATTCAACAAAACAACTACTATGGTTCAACCGAATTCATCCCCAGGTAAAAAGAGAAAAGGGCACAATATTTGAAAATGCATTACTGAAAACTATGATAGATTACGCAATCTTTGTCGGAACCCACAAGATCACGCTATACTCTCTACAATAACCTCCTCTCTCGATTTTTGCCATCTTGGAGGCACTTTTCCAGGTCACACTTTTCACCGTAGAAAAAGTTACCGTAATGTGGGTAGCTGGAAAGCGCGGCGCAACTTTCGCTTTGCAGTCAGGTGACCAAACAAACTATTCCAACACATCCGGGTGGCACGCTTACGTAGGGTACGCCCTCTCTCAAGACCCAAACACGCCGCTGAACGCTCCGAGCCACGCTCAACCGTGACGATCCCTTAAGGGTCCAGCTACAAAATGATCACTTAACTTCAAAGATGCCATACTTTACACCACGATGTTTAAAAATTCCTCACATTCAAACCATGGGATCACTTTGCTCTCTACACAATTCCTCTCTCGCTTTTAATTATCCTGAGGAATTTTCCTATGTCGGGCAAATTCCTTCACCTGAGAAAAAGTTATTTCAAATGCGCGAAGGAAAGTTGCAAAGGTAACTTTGCTGTAGTTCGGTGATCAAAATCAACATTCCAACGATCTAGTGGGTTCCTTTATGCTAGGAATAGTCCTCTCACACCCAAACACGCTGAATCGCTTCCAAGCCATATCAACCCAGATCGATCCTTTAAGGTCCGGGAAAGCCAAAATGGTTGGTGAACTTCAAAGAGTGTCATTACTATTCTGACATCGCTGGCTTTTAGAAAATTTGGTTCGAACCTCTATGGGATCACGCTAATCTCTACAATAAAATCTCTTGGTTTTTTCTATCTTGAAAGCATTTTTCTCATGGCCTGACGAGTTTTCAGTTGATGAAAAAGTTGTCAAATGCAAGTAGTGTAAAGTTGCAAAGGAAAAATTCTCATTTCCTACGCCTGTGGTGACCACAAACGAACTGTTCCAACGCATCCGAGTGGGTATGTTTACACTAGGAATGGTTCTCTTTTGCACCCAAACACGCGGAATCGCTCCGAGCTACGTTCAACCGGATCGATCCCTTAAGGGTCCAAAGTGCAAAATGGCTGA
>VCHN02004421.1:0-11937 GCA_007115665.2 Sequoiadendron giganteum
ACCAAGATAGTAGGAATACTTGAAAGAAATGTTCAATGAATGCTACCTTTCTACGGTAAAGTAGTTTCAACAATGCATTGATGCACTTTTGAACCTTTATGTTTGTCAAATATGAAGGGAAAGCTACATAGGGATGTAAATTCATATGTTGGGGCTAGCGACAATGGGTGTAAGATGCTATGCTGAAAAAGGCACCCACCGCTTTAGCTATACGAATAGAATGGACCCATGCCCACAACCATTGTTGTTGAATAAGCTTACACAAATTGAAGAAAAGATTATTGCTAGAGTGGATCTAGTTTTACAAGTATCCCATGCTAGAGGAGGTCAATTTAAATATAGTGGTCACACGATAATCTCTCCTCAAGATATCTCGAGCATAGAAAACATTTTTTTGCGCCAATTGAAAGACCTTTAGGCTGTTGTCATCTGATGCATAACCATTGAAGGTGGTAATTACAATTAATATGATAATAAATACCATGTCATGGATGTATTGAAATACAAAATTTAATATGAAAAATACTACAATGATGTTGAGATTAATGTTGAGGCTCTTAGTACGTGACCCGATGTTGCACTCGTGATGTGTCCAATTTCTTGCATACAATAGAGCAAGTTTCTGATGAAGAGCTAATACCATCAACCAACTCAACATATGCTACTCAAGATGAAAATGACTTCAAAACTTTCATCATTTATGGAGGTCTTGCCAAATTCTACATGAGAGCTCCAAGCAATGAAACAAGTATTAAAGTTTGAAAAAGAAATGGAAAATATTTTATGTTGGTCTGAAATTAGCTCTTCTCTTGTTAGTGAATACAACACTGGAGGTTTATTTACAATGGTGTTCCCAACATTGTTTCCCACAGGAGAAGCTCTTCCCCTCCAACCGAGGAATAAAAAAAATCACTTGCATGAATATGCCCTCCACTTAATGAGATATTTTGACTACATATTTGGCAAACATGTTAGGTTTAGGTATTTCCTCTACAACTTAATAATGAGGCATCACAACCAATAAACTATTTATGTCTTTGTTAGAGTGGACCTAGAAGATAGAATCCCTAGGTCATTTTCTACACTACGTGAACGTCTTCAAGATGCTCCTGTTGTCCAAATTGTTGAGCAGTTGATGCACTTTGGGGCATTATTGCATGACACCTATTCTTTTTAGAGCTCTTGTTGAGCCCAACTAGCTGCAATGACTCAACAACTTGGCATACCTACCCTCTTTTTCACTTTGAGCTATTCAAACACAAAATGGGTTGATCTGCAAAAAAAAATCTCTTTAGTGCCTTGTTTGCAATGGAGCCTTCAACAAAGACACTAATAAATAGTTTTTTTCAGAATCCATGTATAATGTCTTTATATTTGCATCATAGATTCTAAATTTTCCATGAAGAGGTGATTGAAAAAAAAATTCATGCAAAATATTATTGGTACATATACGAATGGCAACATCGTGGTTGTGCACATGTGCATGGTTTTTAATGGATTCTAGAAGCCCCCAACATGGAAATTCTTGATTGGTCCAATCTACATGATGTTACAATGGAAAGAGACTTTTTTGATAGATATGTTTTAGCTTGGAATCCATGTTGCCCTGCAGAGAGATTGTTGAGAATGTATCATTATTTTGAAGAAAATTTGTGCTTTCTTTCCATGAGACAAATTCTTTCCAATGATCCAATCATAGATTATGAAGAATTTCTAAATACAAATCAAAGGAACACAAAATTCTCTAAATATACTTGTTTAAGGAAAAATGGAGCCTTGGCAACAACAACTTATCTCTACATTGACATCTGATGCCGAGTCTAACAAATTATACAAGAGAACTAGAAATGATGATCGCCTGCATATTCATAGCCCACCAATGCTTGCAACTTGGCATGCAAATGTTGATTGCCAACCAGCTGTTTCTAGGAAAATTGTTTTAAATTATATTTCTAAATATGAAGCTAAATCTTAGAAGAAATCAAAAAATTATGTTGATATGTTGAAAAGAATTGCAAATAAAAATATAGTTGAGGATAGATAATTTATTTCATATCAAAAATTCATGATGAATATTCTTGTAGAGTGACATCTCTTCACAAGAGACATGCCATATGTTACAAAAAATTCCTCTTCTCATCACAAGCTAACAATATGTTTGTTTGAATGTTGGAAAAAAAACATGGTTTTGTATTAAAAAATATGATGTTGATCAAGACCTACCAACAAATTATATTCATTTTATATGCAAAGGCCTCTAGAGCTAGGCAGTGTATCCCTAATTGAATCAATTTAGTTATATACACATTTAGAGTGGTGCAAAAAGGCCAAATGGAAATTGAGACAAATACCTACAATTGTCCTTATGTAACCATTGTTCAAGAGTGTTCCCATTGAAGATACAAAAATATTTGAGATATTTTGTTGGACTGAACTTATGTTATACATACCTTTCCAAAACATACAAATAGATATAGGTGTTGCCAAACAAGAGATCATAAAAAATTGGAAAGGTTTAAGAATAGTTGGTTATCATCCTTAGCATGTTATTAGGCTTCCACTTGCATCTATGATTGAAGAACATGCTAGTGATACTAATGATTTCAACCATCGACCTTATATGTATGAATATGAATGGGAAGTTTTCTCTCAGCTTGGTGCAACTAATAACTTTAATATAAATCAGCTCAAACTGTTGGGTAGGCGATACTTTGATATGAATCATTTATGGAATATAAACCATGTGCTTGAACAAATTCATAATATTGGTTTGCAATTCATCCCATCAGCTAGGGCACAATGTGAGCAACCTACGATACAATTCTCTCCTATAAATACATCATCCCATTAGCTTTCAAAAAAAACAATAATTGTCTCTTTAAATTATCTAGTCCCATTGCATACAGGCTTCCCCCAAATTTCCTCTCTGCATGATCATTCAAGGGACAACTGGCACTGGAAAATCCTTTTTGATAAATTGTATTAGAAAAAAAATAAACACATCTATTTATGGACCCAATAGGTCCTTGCTCACACTACCCCCCATAGGTGTTGTTGCATACAACATATGCACCTCCATAATCCATACAACCCTCTGAATTTCCATTAAGGATATGAATCCTTTCCAAGGTCAGACATTGACAATATTCCAAGAATAATTTAAATATATTGAATACATTTTGATAGATGAAATGAGTTTTCTAGGCCCAAATTTGTTGTTGAAAATAGATAGTTGCTTGCGTCAAGAATTCCCCGATAACTAGAGGAAGCCTTTTGGTGGTATTTTTATTATCCTTTTTGGTTTACCTTTCCCAGTTGCCACCTGTCATGGATACCCCTATTTATGCTTCACACTGATTGGCTAAAGCATTAAGGCATAGTTTCACAGTCTCAGTCACATTGGACACTATTCTATGTCAAACAGGAGATAGCCCTTCCCAAAAAAAGATTCAGGCACTTCTTCTCCATATAAGAAATGGTGAGGCTCTCCATGATTACTGGGAAGAGCTTATGAAAAAAAAATGCTCTCGACCACAAAAAGAGAACAATTTGATGTTGCTACACATTTTTTTGCCGCAAATGACTTAGTCCTATTCCATAATAAAAAAATGATAAAATAGTTAAACTTTCCCATATCCATTAGCATTGCTCTTGAGTGGCAAAACAACATACATCTGATCATGGAGATGATGACTAGCTTCTCCATAAAAAACTACTTTTTTTTTTGTGAAAAGGTGATGCTAACAAAAAAATTGTGGATTCAAGTTGGCCTAGTGAATGGATCCCTTGGACTTGTTACAACTATTGTGTACAATGAACATTGTAAACTACCAGATCCACCTGACTATGCTGTTGTTCAATTTAAAAATTATGTTGTCCCACCATGGGACCTAGAAAAATCAAGAGACATCCCCATCCCAGCTATAACTTGGGGTAGTCAAACACAAATTCTACTCACCATGGCATGGGTAATTACAATACATAAAGAACAAGAGTTAACATTAGATAGAGAAATGATAAACATAGGAAGCAAAGAGAGGAAAGGATTGAATTTTACAGCTATCTCTCATGTTAAATCAATTGAAAGACTCTACATTGATAAAAAATTCTCATTTGAGAGATACTCCAGACTTAGAAACAACAAATACACCACTTGACTTCCCAACAAAGAGATGCATTTGGAACAACTGGAACCCTTGCCAAATTATTTTGCCCCCTGCTCGTCCTTTGGCTTATAGAAAAGGCTTCAGAGAAATTATTCTTTCCCTTTGTCTAGATTTTATACCATCCTCATTTCAAGGATTTCTAAGTTAAATCTTATAGTAACATACCATGTAATAATCTGTGCAAAATGCGTATAATGTCAAAGATAGATAGAGATACTAGGCAACAATAAGCAAAGTACACATGTTGTTCAAGCCACTACCATGTTTTGATCATTCCATTCTATTATAGTATATATTCGACTATTTGGAAAACTTTTCCAACAATATTTTTTTGTATTTCACTGATTGGTTTGAAATTATGCACCTATACATTGTTTCACATTTTCTTGTGCCTATATACTATGTCTTTAACTGCCACATTGAATTTCCCTATTTTATTCGATGCTTTACATATTTTTTAGGTTTACACATTAAAGATAGTTTTTTTCCTATTTACGATCTTTTGTACCTTTAGCAATATAGTTTTTGTTAAATTTAGTATGAAAATATGCACAGGTATAAATATTAATCTCTTGACTTCTCCTTTCAAAAAAAAATTATGTCGTACTTTTTGTATATGGCATTCAGAAAAATAAACTCTTCTGTATATTCAACCTATCCATATTTCTTCAAGTTTTTTTTAAATTCCATCATGTCAATTCTTTATCAGCATACCTGCAATTGTCTTTAAACCAATTTTAACATGCAATACTGTAAACACATCTATTTATGGACCCAATAGTTCCTTGCTCACACTGCCCCCCATAGGTGTTGTTGTGTACAACATATGCACCTCCACAATCCATACAACCCTCTGAATTTCCATTCAGGATATGAATCCTTTCCAAAGTCAGACATTGACAATATTCCAAGAATAATTTAAATATATTGAATACATTTTGATAGATGAAATGAGTTTTCTAGGCCCAAATTTGTTGTTGAAAATAGATAGTTGCTTGCGTCAAGAATTCCCCGATAACCAGAGGGAGCCTTTTGGTGGTATTTTTATTATCCTTTTTGGTTTACCTTTCCCAGTTGCCACCTGTCATGGATACCCCTATTTATGCTTCACACTGATTAGCTAAAGCATTAAGGAATAGTTTCATAGTCTCAGTCACATTGGACACTATTCTATGTCAAACAGGAGATAGCCCTTCCCAAAAAAAGATTCAATTGAATTTAGTTTTTGTTAAATTTAGTATGAAAATATGCACAGGTATAAATATTAATCTCTTGACTTCTCCTTTCAAAAAAAATTTATGTCGTACTTTTTGTATATGGCATTCAGAAAAATAAACTCTTCTGTATATTCAACCTATCCATATTTCTTCAAGTTTTTTAAAAATTCCATCATGTCAATTCTTTATCAGCATACCTACAATTGTCTTTAAATCGATTTTAACATGCAATACTGTAAACATACTATTGCAGCTATTAAAAATTGATAAATATAAAAACACAAATAACTGCAAGTGTGAAACATGAATAGAGATTGAAACCAACAATAAGTAGACCCAAAAGTTTTGTAAGTCTATAATGTGTTTTCAACATTCCAAAATATTAAACTAGATATGCACATGTTGTAGAAATTTTTTGGAAGAAATTTATGTTCCATTTGACTAATAAGTTTAAAATTCTATAACCATGTTCTATTTTCTATTTTATTTGCCTGTATACCCTGAGTTTTCACATTTTTCCATCATCCTTTGCTTCTACAAAATTTTATGTCTTCTTGTTAGCTTTTCTATTAACTTTATTCGATTTAAATAGAAGCAAATGTTGATCTACAAAATTCTCTTTTCCATCATTTCATTGTTTCACTCTTCCTATATATTACATATTAAAATATATAGTCTTCTATACACTGCCTTTTTTTTAACTCATATATGGTAAAACTCCACACTATTTGCAACGGGTTGCTTGGGTGAGTTTACAACAATAATGGAGCTTGGTGCCCATATGGGTTGGTAGTCATGAAATTGGATGCCTTGTCCAACAGAAACAAAATGGTGGCTCTTGCTTTCGTAAGGGTTGAAACATCCTAGCATTGGTGGTAGATTCCACAGAAGGGAGTACATGTAATATTCAATTTTATAATATGAGGATGTCTATTGTTTTACTTCCACTGTGAAATGACACACCTTGATGTTGGTTTCATAGTAGGCTACTAAACAAGCTTCCATGCACCTCCATTATATAGAAGATTGCAAAGCCTCCCAACTGCTCTAGTCCATAATCTACAGTGTTTCTGCTACTTCTCTTGTTGTAATTCATTTGGTAATGTTTTTTTGATGTTCCATGCACACCTAACCATAGAGATACATTTTAATCTATTCATATAAAAAATTTATTTCCAGTAATATCATGTTTGACTCAATGCAAACATAAATTTAGAACGATCTATAGAGCCATTGTGTTGGGAAATTGCTTCTTGAAAGACAACCATAGTTATAAGTGTAAACAAGGTTTTTTATAGATTTATATTTTTATCAGTTATACATTCAATGCTTTCCTTCCTTTATGGCTAGATAGGCTCCATATATTTGTTACTATATATATACATTTGTGCACTATTTCTTACATGTAGTTTACTACAATCAATATAGTCTACTATACACATTATATTTGTTCATATTCATAGAGTTGGATTTCCAGTCAATCTAACAAAATATCTAGATAAGCCAAGAAATCCTAGCCACGTCTAGTCTGATGTAATTCCTCACGGAAACTCCAAACAACTAACTGATACCTAAATGTGAACTATTACATGGATTAATTCTTCTCTATTAATATGTTTTATGATATTTTCTTTGTCTGTTCTCTTTTAATTTGTGTGTAACAACGTCCTTATTTTTGTAGTTCACTTGTTCTATTTTTTATCAAACAAAAGATTGACCTGTGTGTTTTTAGTCCTTTGTATTTTTATTTGACCCATGTATGTTGCCTGGCCTCTCACAATTGTTTGGTGTTATATTTTTTCGTCCTTACTTCTATATACATTTTGGACATCAGAAGCTTTGTATAAAAAATTATACATACACACACACACACACACACATATATATATATATATTTAAATATAATGTCAACTTCAAGTTAAAATCAATGCTTGCAAACATAGAAAAATATATATATGCATATATATATTGAACACAAATAGAGTAATTGTATGAGAGATATTATAATTGGCACCAAATATTATAGACTTTAAAATGATAGATATTTAGAAAAACAATAGAACAATTCGTGATAACAAGCTTCAAATAGATAAGGGAAAAAGAGTACCATGAAACATATTACTATTATAGATAAACAAGGAAATTGTAAAAGAACTATTAGTCAAACATACATACATATATATATACATATACACATATATACATATATATATTTATATATTTGTATATAAATATATATATATATTTATACATTTGTATATAAATGTATATATTTATATATATATTGATATATACTATATATATTCAATTGAGCCTATTTTAATGGGTGAAAGGGAAAAGATGCACATAGATAACTGAAACAATAAACAAAGGGCTATAAAATTACTAACCCTAACAAGATTTTTTGACGAAAGAAACAATATTTAGCTACAATTGCTCCTATGGTAATGGGTATAACACAAAAGATGCACAGAGATAACTACAAACAATAAATGAGGAAAGGAAAAATTACTAACCCTGTCCATATATATATGTAATCACTCCTATGCTAATCTATAGTTGGTACTATTTTAATGCGTGCAAGAGAAAAGATGCACAAAGATAACTGAAACAATAAATAGAGAGCGATCAAATTACTAACCCCAGCCATATGTTTTGATGAATATACACACACACACACATATATATATATTTACATACAATGTCAAATCTATGTGAGAATCAATGCTTCCAAACATAGAAATATACATATACATATAAATATATTGAACACTGTAATACCCCTCTGTTTTGCTTGTTTGTTTTGCTTTATGCTATGTTTGGGATGCAACTACTATGATACTGGACACACCTTGTTGTTTGTGTTTTGATCGCTACTATTGAGCGACAATGATTATTGTGTGATGTGATTATCTAATTATTGTTTCACATACATTATGGATTAATGATGTTAGTAGACATATCATGAGATATTATTATTATGTGAGTATTGATTATGATCTAATGTCAGTATTTGATGAGTGGATTGGTGAAGAGGATGGTTTCGCATCACTCACTTGCGAGCGCCTTGTGAATTCGTGATTTCTTCTTCACGGTGTGTATTATATGTTGGATATACTGTATTATGTTGTTTACTCAGTTTCAGGTTGTAGGTACATGACATCGAATCCACCTGGTCTCACAAGTTTGAGCGTGTCAATCCAACGGTTAAGTTGAAAGGGAGATAGTAGCTAGGTAACATGTGTCAAGTCTACGCCCTAGCCTTAGTGTGTCATTAGTCTTGATTAGAGAGTCATGTTGTCTTGATTTAATGTTATATGATTTTATTGAATGCATTATTATTAGATTAATGTTTAGAATAATTGCATTGGAAAGAGTAGTGCTTATTTTAATATTAAATTAAAATTATGCTTTGATGTTTGTTTAAAAGTTTATAATGAAATTTAATTTAATTTAATTTTAATTTATTTAATTAATTAAATTTTAATGTCAAAAGGGTTAAATTTAGTTATTAAATAATTAAAATTGATTAATTAAGTTTATTGGATTAAATTAAATTAAATTAAATCATGAGAAATTGAAAGGAAATTAAAATTGTATTTCGAATTCAATTTTGGGTTTTCAAAAATTAGAAAAGAAAATAAATATCTTATTCTCTACTTTGCATGAAAAAGGGAATTAGGGTTGGATTAGATATTTTTGGTTTTATGTGAGTGCATGTTTTTCAATTTTGGAGAGAGAAGTTTTGGAAGGATTCATATTTTTTAGAGGATTGAATTTTTTTGAAGAATTGGCAGAAGAAGGGTTTGAATCAATTTTTGGATTTTGGAATTGGATTTGTTGCACATTTGAGAAAAATCTTGTAGGAGGCTTCTATCAAAGAAATTTCATCTTCTTCTGTAGCTTTAGATTCCAGGTTTTGTACTTGTTGTTTAATTCAATTTTCAATTTAATGGTTTGTGAAAATTTGATAAATTTACTATAGGAAATTATTTAGTAAACAAAACCCGTAGATCCATTGTTGTCCTTCAAACAATTAGAATTTATTATGGAAATTTTTACCTTTGAAGACAGTTAGATCTGTGTTTTAAACTCAAACCCGATAGAAAACCTTCATTGAAAATTAAACAAAATTTAGATATGTACAAAGTTCTTTGTTTAAATTATTTAAAATCTAAAAGAATAGATTGGAAGAAATTAAATTAACATCCTTTGAATTTTGAAAGACATTCTAGAAAAATTAATTAATTTTTTGATTACTAGTTTTTTTTTAATATTTTTCTCAATTTAACCAGTTTTAGAAATTTTGGTAAATATATAAATATATATATATATATATATATATATATATATATATATATATATATATATATTATATGGGTTGCATATAGTTTATAAAAAATATATGTATTTATAGGTTAAATCCTTAATTCTGTTAAAATTTTGTGGTTAAAGTTCCCTTTCTCGTAAAATGTGTCTGTATTAATGGCAGATTTATTGTCGTTTTTGGGGTTCTGTGTTTTCTTTTAAAAAATAAAATAAAATAAAAAATAAATGAAATGCTTTTTAAAAAAAAATCTTTGAAATTTACCCGTATGTTATTTCGGGCTTTATTGGAAGCTGAGAAAGTTTATTTTCTTTTCTTTTTTTTTAAATTTGATTTCAAATTGTGGTTGGTGGGGGGTCAAATCCCACTGCCACTCTTCCCAAAGGGAAGATCGTACCTGCCATGGGCAATGCGCCCACCTTTTGGGGGACGCACTCCCCATGGGAGGTGCGGCCTCCCCAACAAGCGTCGGCTGTTGTACAATGTACAGTCGACGACGGCGAAAGTACGTCGACCGCTATACAGTGTACAATCGGCGTTAAGCATGGGTACCGCCTTCCGTCCGCCGGTACAAGTACAGTCTGGCCCTGTCTCATGTTTTTTTTAATTAATTATTATTTCATGATTTTTTTTGTAATTTTGTTTTATTTATTATTTATTTATTTATCTATAATGTATTTTATTTAAATAGGTTGTATACCTTTGATATATTAAATATTAAAATATAATATTTAATATAAAAGAAATTTTATTTATAAATGGGGAAAATTAGTGTCTAAGTGTGAACATGTTACAAAATTTAGTTAATTTGTCTCAGACTGGTAATTATTGTAAAACAGAGGCCTAGAATGAGTATTAAATAAGATTTTATTTATTTTTATTTAGTTTAGAATTTCAAATCAAATATGAGAGTTATATATTTATCTTTTAATATTTTGTTAGGCACTTTAATGCATGCAAGTAGTTAGGCAGTGGGTTAAGTGAAATGCTTTTTATGCATTGTTATTAAGTTTGTGATAAATATTTATTTAAAAGAGGGATTTATTTATTTAATGGAAATTTGAATGGTTATTAGTTTAATTTTCTGCGAAAAGCATTAAGTAGAAATATGGATTTAAGGTATCCAAACATAGTGTTTTCTTTATCAATGCATATTATATTATTTTCTTTTTAATGAATGCCTTGGGAACGGGTAATCTTGTTATGCATTGAGAAGTCTTCCAGTGAATGTGGGTCATTCTCATGTTAGTTAATGTTCGTTTTCCTTGGGTAGTGTAGTATGAGTTGTTTTTCCTCCAAGTGTTGGAGTGGGATTCTGTATTGTCATCTCCTAGATTAGGAGAGATTGAGTTATTCAGTTCTATAGTACTTGAGTTACCCTTGGAGTCTAGATTTGAGTAGTGTGTTATCCATTAAAGGAGTGGCTTTCGTTAGGGGCCGAAGCCCAAAGAGGTAAACCGGGTAACCTTCGAAAGTATTTTTAATAAGTGATAATTAAAGTAAAGTACTTAGATGACTAGGATGCATTCACATTAACCAAGATAAAATTAACCTCACTCGCAGACACAAGGGCTTGTTTAGACTTGGGGTGAGTGAGAAGGCCTGGAATGGCAAGGTCAGCTAGCTTGACCATATGAAAGGTAGTTGATTCCACATGAGTGAGTATGAGGGCCGGGATTCGATTGAGGTCACCAGGATTACCAGAGCCTATGAAGATTGCCCAGAGGAGATCTCATGACGCACCTTGCAATGACACTCTATCTAGGATAACCTTGATTTTATGTTGTGTGTATGGTTTCTTTAGCACACTTGATTTTATTATGTCTGGAAGCAATGTAACCATGTTAGTGTTAGATTTATATTATGCAGATGTTTGATTGAGTCAGTATGTGTTAGTATGAGTCTGCCTTTGGATAGAGGTAGTAGATTTCTTGTCCATGTTGCATTTTTACTATCTCCTAGCATGGGGGGTGGGCCTTCGGGTACCACTAGGTTGGGTGGAACATGCACCAAAACCGTTGAGTCCACCTTGTTCTTCGGTTCGTGGAAGTGAGACATCCAGTTGGACAGCTCGCGGATCTTGTTATTCTTTTCTTGCACTGTTGTAATTCTACTTGTTATGAGTTGTATTTACCCCTCTTGTTGTTACGAGGTGGATCTTGTAATTATTATACTTTGTATTTTGACTCATTCTGGGAATGAGGATTGTAATCTGGTAATGGTTTAT
>VCHN02001994.1:0-19021 GCA_007115665.2 Sequoiadendron giganteum
ATTGGATTCATTGGAGGATTGAAGAAAATTTAGGAAATCTTTGGAGGAGGCTTGCATCAAAAATTCATCTCTTCCTGTAGCTTCTTGTACCAAGTTTTCCTCTTTGTGTTTTATTGTTCTTGATTGTTTTTCTTTAAAATAGTAATGATTAAAGATTTGTTTGTTAAATCTATTTTAGAAAATAAATTTGATATTAGAAGAAAAGAATTAAACAAATTTACAGCCTTTGCTTGTGAAAATTTTTGAGTGAAAATTGTGAAAACCCCAGTTGAATTTAAATTATTTGGGGAAATCGATTTTGTTGTTATTGAAATCAAACATAGAGATTGAACAATGCATTTAGAATGTTTTTAGAAAATGAAACCTTCTGTTTATTATTAAAAAATGGATTTTAAAATCTGTAGTATAGTTATATTTTTCATGGTAAAATGGTCTGGTTGCGTCACCTATAACTCCACTTTCACAAACTGGGTTGTCAGGAAATTTAAGGGGTTTTTGCATTTTGAAATTTTCTTGTCCTTGTCAAAAAATCGCAAATACCGAGATCACAGTTTTTGAGTTATCCTTGAAACATGAGACTGCTATTAAGTTATTTTCCCATGGCTGTTCTGAAAATAAAATAATAATAAATTGATATTTATAAATATTAATATTTTAGGTATTGTTATTATAATATTAAAATATTATTTAATAATATTTTATATTATAATTTATAATACTAAAGTATTATATTTATGTATATCATTTTAAATAAAATTTGTATATTAGATTAGTGAAATTAAAATTATAAACATATGAGAAAATTATTGTTTATTTTAAAATGGCATGTTAAAGTTTAATTGAAGGAGTTAAATATTTGATTAAAGAATGCATAATTTAAAATTTAATTGTGGAATTTAAATTCATATGTAAAAGGTCCAATTATTAATTTGATTTAATTGGAAAAATATATTGATATTTTGGAAAATTAATGATAAGGGATATTTTATTTTGAATTAAACAATTTGATATTCTATAAAGAATAGAAGATATGTTAATGATTAAATATATTTAAATATATTAATTTATATTTAGTATATATTGAAGGCATATATCCATTTGAGAGAATAAATAATATTTTATCTTATTTTATTCTGCTGTTTGCAAATTGGGTATTATTAATGTTCTAAAAGAAATAATTAGTATGTATAGAAAATGTATAGAGAAAGATATTTAAATATATTGAAGAATTATAGAAATATTTATATTTAAATGTTTGTTTTAATTAATGAGATTTAATTAGAAACAATATGAATGTGTGGCCAAATAGACAAGCCAAAAGATATTTTTATACATTGATGAAATTGCATGTTTTTAAATGGATAGTTGATGAGACATAGACTCCGGATAGAAAATTGGAAAAAATTGTTTGCAATAGTGTTAGGTTGCATTAGAAGTAAATTTAGGAACTAACTATATTGAAAAAGGCAAATAGTTATTATGTTTTATTTAGTTTCATAGAGTAATCTAGTCATTGTGAATGGAATATTAATGGTGTCTATATAATATGGAGCATATATATATATATATATTCAATGTAAAATTCATTATCGTATTTCATTTTAATGAGATGCATGCAATGTATTATTGAATAGAGCTTTAAAAATGGATTGATTAGTGTATATGGAAAATGGATAGAGAAACAATATGTTATTACATTAAAGTGATTGAATGTTTTAAATAGAAAATTGAATGAGATGTAAGATTTGGTTAGGAAATGGAAAGAGTTTACTTGCATGGATTTGTGTCGATTTAAAAGTAAATTAAGAAGTTGTTTTATTGATGAGGCAATCAATTATGTTATTTAATTAATTTCTATTTAGATTAATTGAATCATTGTGATTGGATTATGAAAGAGATATGGATTTAGTATATCAAAAATTAGTATCTTCCTCATGATTATTTTAAAGGATTTAATTCTCTATATTCAGTAAAGGGAAGTAAGTTTAATTGTTTTAGATTTCCAATAATGAAAAGAGAAATAGAGGTTATGATTATTTTAGATGATCTAGTTATCGTGTCTTTGACTTTGTCAACACTACCTATTGAATGAGTATGGATTTAGGAAATCCAAATATTAGATTTGATTGATGACTTGAATGCTTTTGTTGCTATGTCGTCAAGTTGCATTATTGGTTTTGGGATTTAGTGTTAGTCCTAAATTATAAGTCTTCCAAAAGAACTTAGAGGATAAGAGGTTGTTGAATCTTTATGCCATCGGAGTTGTTTCCCTTAGGTAGTGCATAGCATCTTTTAGGTTTTACCCGGTTTTCATGAACAGGGATGGTTGCACCTCCTTGGTTTAGGAGCGGATTATGGGATCAGTGTCTCCTTGTATGGAGTGACCTTGTTATGTGGTTTTATCTTGTTGCCTCCTTTGAAAGGAGTGGACTATGTGTTTGTTGCCTCCAAGATGTTTGGAGTGAGTTTCTATTATTTGTATCCTCCTTATGTTGGAGTGGATTATGATGCCTAGTTGGTATGCACTTGTGGTTCCCTTGGTGGATTGTTTGGGTGTGTGTTGTCGAATAGAAGAGTGGCTTCTGTTAGGCGCCAGAGCCCAAAGAGGTAAACTGGATAACCTTCAGGAGTGATTTAAACAAGTGATAATTAAAATAATGTACTTAGAAGATTAGGACTAACTTCTCACTAATCAAGATAATTTAATCCTCACTCATAGACACAAGGGCTTGTTTAGACTTGGGATGAGTGAGAAGGCCTGGAATGGCAAGATCAACTATCTTGTTCTTGCGAGAGGTAGTTGATTCCGCATGAGTGAGTATGAGTGCCGGGATTCGGTTGAGGCCACTAGGATTACTTGTGCCGGAGCCTATGAAGAATGCCTAGAGGAGATCTCATGACAAACCTTGCGATGACACTCTATCTATGACAACTGTTGTTAATTATTTTATGTGTATGGTTATTTGAACATACTTGATCTACTTTATGTCTGGAAGCAATGTGACCTATGTCAGTGATGTTGGAGTTGTACTTGTATTGTACTTGATTTGTACTTGTATTGTACTTGTATTGTACTTGAGTTGTACTTGATTCATACTTGTATGGTGAATGAGTTGTACTTGTTAATTCATTTGGTTGGTTATAACAGTATGAGTCAGTATGAGTCTGCCTTTGGTTAGAGGTAGTAGAATCTTTGTCCATGTTACTTTGTTACTATCTCCTAGCATGGGGGGTGGGCCTTCGGGTACCACATTGGTTGGGTGGAACATGCACCAAAACCGTTGGGTCCCCATCTATCTTCAGTACTTGGTGGCGAGACATCCAGATGGACAGCTCGCGGTTCTTGTTATATTATCTTGCATTGCAATATTTCATTTTGTATAAGTTATCTACCCCTCTTTTGTTATGAGGTGGAGTTATGTAATTGTAATACATTTGTACTAGTGTCTCATTCTGGGAATGAGTGATGTAACTATTGGATTAAGATAATGTTTATGAGATTGTATCTTGGTTGATTATCTTATTATGTTATGTGGTATTCTTATGATGTATGATGTTTATTTCATAAAGTTCATAAGACTATGGTTATATGTAATATGTATGTGTGGGTTTAAGTAATCCTAACCTTGTAGCCTTAGAGGTTGTTGTTAACTAGTAAGTGAATGTGTATGTTAAATGCACTTTATAAAAAAAAAATTGGTTCGCTTACGATGTTAATTGCAACTTCTTTTAAGGTTACTTGGCGAACATTACAACACTAAAATAGCATCCTATGCGTGACTGTTTCACATCTATGCACTAATTTGTATGTGTGACTATATCTAACCTATGCACTAGACTACGACTCGTATGCGCTAAATCATAATGTAAAAAATTTAAAATATCCAAAAAAATGTGAAAATCGATAAAAAAAAATTACGAAGAGGATCAATATGACTTACCAAAGGTCTGTACGTGGCTGGTCTCTAATATCGGCGGGCTCGCTCGAATCTGTGGCGCTCATAATGGATCAACATTGCAAAAATCTGTCTTAGAGCTCTCAAAATTACCAAAGGTTACTGTTATAATGACAAAGACTTTTCACCTTTTCCACCTTTTAAGGGGGTAAAAATGTGAAAATATTCAAATTTTTACTAGGCAAAGTGTTTTTTCGAGAGTTAAATCACCTAATCTCTCTGAAAATCATCAACATCCTTTCGAAACATCCTCATTATCATTCAAATCATGCGATTTATCTCTCGAGGGGGCATATAGCATCGGTAATTTCTAAATTCTGTGGCAAAATTCTTTGAAGCAATGCGTAAAACACATCACTTCAAAGAGGGGCAAAATGTACACATCTAAAAATAGTCACGGTTATTCAAACTGCTAACTAATTAAAAATGAATTATTTAATTAATATTCTAAAGTCATCTACATATAAATAAATTTAATTATTTATTTATATTGTTCATTTTTCTAATTCTTCTAGTTTAATTAATTAAATAATTTTATTTAATTATGGTTGCTTTCGTCTTAAATAAACTAAATAAATTTTATAATTTATTTATTTAATTATCATTTTGTTATTAAAGTTTGAATGTTTAAATTCAAAACAATGGAATATTCTGATTTCATCCCATATTTAAATATTATATATTTAAATATATTTTTCACCCCACTTAATTAAATATTGTAAAATATTTAATTACCTTTCTTTTTCACTTCCCGCATAATTAAATATTAATTATTTAAAATTTGGAAACTTCCATTTGCACATGTCACATATAATTAAATAATTTTTTTTATTTAATTAGCAATTATCCTCAAACTTCATCCAAATTTCATAAATGAAAGATAAATGCCATGTTTGTCTCCATTTTTGAATGAAGATGGTTTTTTGTGTTGAAAAAATTCTTCTACTTTCCTCTCAACCTTCCCCCTTTCTCTCAACCTCTCCATCTCTCACCATTCATCTTGACAAGTTTGAATTTGAACCATTGATCTCTGCCAACTAAATTCTCATCTTTCAAAAATCTATAAATACAACCTGCTCGTAAGTAGATTTCATCCTAGATTTCATGCGTAGTTACTATAGTTACATTTGAATCAGAATTCTAGCATCATAGCATTTTAGCATTTCAATTTTATAGCTTAAATCATTAGCAATGGATATGCATTCTCAATCTATCTCATTCTCTTAAACTGTCATTTCAACAAGCTGTTGCTTACACAGCTAAGAGCCAAAAACTTTAATCAAATCCTTGGAGATAGAGGACGATGAGATGAATTTGAAGAAGCTTTTGTCATTGGAGTTTGCATTTATGTTTTCTAATTAGTTTTCTTTCAATCTAATGTCTCATTGGTGTGTTAGTTTACTCTCTAATTAATCTACATATTTTAATAGCACACAAAATTAACTCATAAATTTAAGTCTAAATTGTCACATCTCCTAATTCCTCATTAAATTAATTAAGCTTTAATTAATTTTATATTAATCTATGTGACATCCTCTAGAGAATGTGACTTGCGTAATAAATCAATTACTTTGATTTATTAAATCTCCTATTTTCCCTCAAATTAGAATTCAAACTCAAGTGGGCTTGGTCCTTCTAAAAAGGCATTTAATTCCTCTTACATGTCCTTAGCCTTGAGCCAAGTGACATTAACTCCATTCTTTTCTCCCTCCAACATGTCACATTCAAATTTCAAATTTGAATCTCATAGAGTTTATCATGCAGATTGACAAAAACATGCACAACCTTCAACCATTCACATCTTGAAAAGTGGCACAAAGCCATTGGATGTTGAATAATCCCACATTTCTCAATTTCATTCTCTTCCATTTTTTGGAAATCTATAAATGAGAGGTTCTTCCTCTCATTCAACATCTACAATCTCATGCAAAGTTACTCTCTTCACATTGAGAGCTAATATTTCCCATTTCTCTCAAAAGTATTCATAATTTTCATGATTTCATAGCTAGGTTATGCTAAAATATGATAAAGGAGATTTGATCATCCAAACATCATCAACATTGCGACAAAGGAGTTGGGAAAGGGCCAATTTCGACACATCAATTTGCACCAACTCCTTTTTGGGATCAAGATTTTTCTTTGCGTAGATAGATATGATTTGGTTTATTGCATTCTTCTTCATTTTCTTTCTATTTAAGTTTTGTAAATGGATTTCATGGGGAATCCTTTTTTTACCTTGCATATTGAGCTAATAAAGTGTTTTTTTGTTGTATTTGTGTAGGTATGAAAGTAAGGCTCACAATATATATAGCAACACACATGCATTTGTATTTTCTTGTAGATTTAATTCTATATAATAAAGTGTGATAATATGAATAAATAGTGACACTTGAAAATTCATATAAATAAATATATATATATATGTATATAGATATAAATAAATATATACCCAATTATATATATACATGCTTATATATGCATTCATTCATTCAGATGTTATTTTTTTCTTGAGAGATTTTTAGCTATGGGATTAAATTATAAATATAGGAAAAAAAATTGTGAATGGGAAGCTCATGCTTACAATTCAACAATAGAAAATATGAAACCTTTTATGAAAATTTATTCTTGTTTGTGTATACGTATTTTCAAATATAGACAGTCTGAATTCAAGGAAAAGGAATTGAACAAGCTGAAATTGAAATTGAAATGATAAACACAAGAATACCTTCTAAATTTTGACTGAAATTGATCTTAATATCCTATTTTGAGCTTCTAAACTAAAGTATGCATGGTATCTAGTATGCCAATTGGACTATGGTGTTAAAATGAAATATTTGGAAAGTGTTTATTTTGATTATAAATGTTGTAAATATACCTCTATGATACAAACACATAGTATAGACAACAAGATTACAAGATGTTGAACTAAGAAAGTAACTTATTTTCATTAATGGGATAACTCTTTATCAACTAGATTTATTTGTGGTTTATAGTTAAAAGATATTGAATGATGAGATAAAATGAACTTCAAAACAATCTACTTGCATATGCATTGAAACAATTATGAGATGGATTATTTATTTTCTTTATGAGTACTTCCAGGACATGATGCTGAATGTGGATCCACAAAGATGGTATTTTAGCCTTTTCATAGACTACCATTATTGTTTTAATGCTTGTCAAAGCTAATGAACCATTGAAATAGATGGATAAAAACCTATAACTTATATGTTATATGTGTCTCTACCAAATCCTATTTGCAATAAATATGTAATTTGAGGTTAGGAATGCATATACGCATCAGGCTTGCATCAATTGTTCCCTCCTACTTTGTTGTTCCAGGTTTCTAGGCTCCTTGTGGAGGGTCGAAGATTTCTTCAAGTTAGGAAGAAACCTGGGGAGGTCATGTGCTTTGTGCTTGGGTGGAAAAGGTGCCTCAACCTCTCTCTTGGCCCTTCCCATGGAAGACTTGTGGTGTCATGGCAGAAGAGGACCAAGGTTCTTTTATTGATAATGTTGTACATTTTATGTTATATGTTTGGCATGGATAGCCTCCTTTGTAATATGTAATGCTACTTATGGATGTACTCTGATGTAAATCTATGCAAGAAATGTAATTGACATATTATAACTTATTATGTAAATGAAATGCAAACCTTTATTGAATTTATCTTCATGCTTTATGGATATTTTAATGGAAAGCATGCATTTAATTCTCTTAACTTTATTTTGAGTACTTCTCATGGAAAGTTATATTTTTGGAATGTATGTGCAATTTTTGAGCCTTACAATAAAGGAATTTCTACACAGTGTTTGTGAGAAATTACTTTAAAGTAGAGAAAGGAAAAATGGAAAAAAGAAAAAAATTAAATGAGAGCCTACTTGGAAAACCCTATGCCAAGTGATATGTTTCCAAGGTAGGCACTGCCATCATCTCCCCAAATACATAGAATTGGATGAAGGACAAAAATATAGTGAATTTTTTTTATAAGAAAGAGTCTTTTTGGGTCAACATGGAAGAGATGTAGGGTGTCTCAATGCTTTGCATCATCCCCAAAAGGACAACAAAAGAAAAAGGAAAAGACAAAGAGAAAGAGCCTTTTTGAGTCAAAATGAAGGAGGAATTTTGGTCTCAATGCCTTCCATCATCCTCAAATTGAAGGCAAAAATAACAAAAGAAAAGGAAAATAGGTCATTTTGGGTCAACATGAAGGAGACATTGCAGTCTCAATGCCTTGCATCATCCCAAAATGGAAGGAAAAAAGAAGAAAAGAATAGGAAAAAGAGTCCATTTGGGTCAACATAAAGGAGACATTTTAGTCTCAATACCTTGCATCATCCCCAAATGTAAGGAAAAAAGAAAAATGAAAGGAAAGGGGTCCTTTTGGGTCAACATGAAAGGGACGTTGTTGTCTCAATGCCTTGCATCATCCTCAAAAGGAAGGAAAAAAAAAAAAGAAAGTGAAATGAATGAAAGACATATAGAAGAATGTACATATAGAAGAATATCAAAAAGAGAGAGAAAATCAAATAGTATAGGGGAATATGGTACACCCAAGCAAACATGCAAAATAAAAATAAAATGCTAGTAACACAAATAATCATCAATCATCAAGAAAGTCATCTACCTCCCAATATTGCTCATTATAAAATTTGGGTGGGAAACTAGTGAGAGGGATGACAACAATTGTAGAACTATCATCTAGATCAATGCTTGTACAAGGAGAATTATCATGTATTCTCATGGAAGAGGAGAATAATTAATTCAAAGTGTTGTGAATCTCTTCATCTATTCTAGCATTCTTCTCATTGTCATCATCTAGATTGATGAAAATAGGAGGTCAAAGTACAATATTAGTGGAAGTATAAAAAAGTGGTTATGATGGAGGTATAGGACTAGGCTATAGGGGTGGAGGAGGAGGGTCATCAAGAACTGCTTTTGGAAAAGGTGGATTATGATTTTGAATAGTTTCCTCATCACATGACTAGCAATCAAGAGCACAACGGTGATGCTTATGCTCCCCAACTTATTTATTCCTTTTTGTTATTTTGTCAAGTGGCATCTGAGAAGGAGAGAAATGATCAACCATAGGTTTGTTTTCCTTCCTAGGGGAGGAATGGGAGGAAACATATGTGGGTCATCCACTTTATCCTTGGCTTTATACACTTGTTTGATGCAAGGAGGCATGATGGAATTATTGTCATGATCCGTAGGCCTCTTTGATGATGTGGAGGATGTTTCATGTGTTTTTAGGTTAGGCATGTTAGATTTGGGTTGCAACATAGCTTCATCAAGGATAGGTGTTTCCGAGGTAGAAGGAGATATGTTGTGAAGAGAGAGTTCAAATAGGTGATGAAAAAGAAATCTCTTCTAGGAGTGATAGGTTCCATGGGATCAGGCCAAAAGGATTCCAAAGAAAATTTTCCTTTGGAAGAAAAGGGATTGAAGCCACTATGGTGGACGGTGAATATTTCATTGTCAACAAGAAAATTCACACATTTGTGAATAACAGATGGGACCACCTTGATTGAATGAAGCCATAGGTGGCCTAGTCACAAACTAAATCGGTTCGATTGTTGAATGATAGAGAAGGTAATTTCTAATGTCTTATGACCTATTTGTAATGGGAGAGTGATCAATCCAATCGTAGGGCACACAAAACTATTATGCATTTTGATCCATGTAGTAGGTCTATCATAAACATCTTGAGAAATATCATGTAGTACCAAAAATTATTCAATGATCACATTATCACGATAGGTAGGATCTATGAGTATCCCATTAGTGGGATTATCATAAATTTTGTTGGCTATGTAGATAGGACCATTAGGAAGATTTATGACTATGTCTTGACGTGAAAAGTTAATCTCAAGAGGTGTTTTGGTTTGGATCTTATGATGTATAACGTCAATCGCGCCTACCATTTCATTTATAGGCGTGACATGGGTTACATGTGGAAGAGAATTGGAATGTTCATCTTGCACATCAACATTCATAACATCCATTTATGAAGTTTCACCCAATTTGACAAATGAAACATTGTGTTTAGGAATAATATTTGTAAAAATCTGTAAATTTTGGTTTGGGGGTGCAACTTATTACCCTTATCATTGATACCAACAATGGATAGATGTCCCGAGTCAATTAGGTATTGCACAATTTTCTTGAGATGCTTGAATTGTAAGGTATCATGTCCATTCTATCAATGAAAATAGAAATAAGTGGTGAAGTTATAGGATGGAGGTAATGGATTATTGGGATCAGGTGCATGGATAGGAGGTAAGGATATCATTTGTTGCTGGAGCAGTTGAGTCATGGTATTATGGAGGGTATTCGGTAAAGGTGTGAAGGTTTGTTTAGGATCTGGATAATTGAAGGGAATGACAAATCTAAGAGTAGCCACTTAGTTATTGGCAGGTGGAGGGGTTTGGGAAGGAGGGCTAAATTAAAAAAATCCTTTATTTGGCTTATGAAATGGTTGAGAGTTATTTTGGTTTGTAGCATCGAACTTCTCAACTCGACTAGAAGTGGATCATGTATCATGACTACTAGTTGAATTGTGATAATCATAAAGAACCTGGAAAAAATGCAAGAAGGAAGTGAACTTGATTAGAGTGAGCTTGACTTGAAGGGGTGTTAGAAAGTTTTTAGTGAACATCTTTCACAAATGTGTATCAGGTATCTTGACTTCAATTAAGGAGTAAAGTGTCTGATAATGAGAGTTAAAATTTGTTATCGTCTCATTAGTGTCTTTCTTACATCTCATTAGATCAACCAAGGTATTTTTAAGGGTCATGTGGAATTGGAAATGGTTGATAAAGGAATCCACTAGTTCATTGAATGAACTAATGGAATTGTTTGGTAATGATGAAAACAAATCCAAGGCAACGTCTTTAAGGGTCCTAGGAATATCTTGGCTAACAATTTGTCTTCAAGAGAAAAATCATTACATAAAGAAGTATAAGCATTATTGTGATTAGAAGCATCGAGGTATGTAGGATCTCTAAGGATAATGGATTTCTATGAACACAGTGGGTGGGTGACTAATGCTAGCTTTGATTGATAGTGGAATTTTTTTTTCGCATGGAGGTAACGGTGTGAAAAATTTGTGTGATAAGGGGATCGGTATAAGTGTTATTGGGGGGGAGGGAAAGTGGTGATGGGGTGAATGTAGTGGAGGGACAAGTGAATGGGATGCTAATGGGGGGTATGGTGGAAGAGGCTAAGGGATGCAATGCCAAATAAGTAGGAATATTGGTAGGAATACCAAGGGATGGTATCACATTACTAATCTATTGTATTGTTATTGTCACATTAGGAGAGACATAAGTAGGAATGAAAACTATTATTGAGGGAGGAGTGGAAGGTCCTCCTTGGCTAACAATAGGGGTGGTTAGCTGAGAGACCCTAGGTGTGGAAGAAGCATGTTTTCGGTATATTTCCACTATTTTCTTCACAAGACCTAGGAAATCACCGCTTTCAAGCATACGGTGAATGTTATCGATGGTGGGGATGGTAGTGGTGGATATGTTCTCAAGGCTTACTTCATGTTGGATATTTTCTAGGTCTGTATGAATGTGGAATAGCTTGTCATGGGGTAGGTCATCAGGTTTATTGTCAACATGTGTGTTTCCTAGGTGTAGAGAGTTGCTAAGGGTAGTGTTTAAGCCTAGTGTACTATTATCGATACTAGGAGTAGAAGCCTAAGAGATACCAAGATCTACAACAAGAGTGTTTCCATTAGATTCCATGAGTCTAGAGCTCCATCTCACTATGGTATCAACAAGAGAACACCAAACACTCATAAAAAGGTTGATAAAGGCAGGGTGGATGTAGATGCAATCTAAACAAAAGAGACTAAAATAATTGTAACTAAGATTCTGAAAAACAAAAATGAAATGCAAAACTAGAGAATTGAAATGCAAAAAATTCTTTGAAAATGCCAAAAATTACAGAGTGAATGGTGCAAGAAGACTAGGTCACCCAGTGTGGCTAACTAGTCCCAACAGTGAAATTTTTGACACTTTTATGAAGTTTTGACTATTTTTTATGCTTTTTATGCTTTACTGATACAAACAAAGCATGGAAAGGGTATGTGCAAGATCATGATGGGCCAAAAAGTGGCAATATGATGGGTATATGGCTGACAACATTTTTTTTACCCAAAATTGATGAAAAGGAAAGGGTTTTTAAATGAGATTCTCATATTTCCACCGACATAAATTATTCTTTACTTTGAATTTAATAAATAATTCTTATTCATTTTCTATTGAATTATGACTAAAGTCCTCATTTTTAGGCTGATGGAAAAATATCTATAGCTTTCAAACAGTATCATATTTTTTGAATCCAAAACAGGTGTCACATTCTATGCTTCTCATACTATAAGTTTAAAAAAGAAAAAAAATGAATTTCATGAAGTTTTGACCAAGTTAAGGTGGTCAGACATACGAGTCTTTATATTTTTTAAAATTTGTCATAAAAAATATATAATTAATTATTTACTTGGAAAAAAATTACAAAAAAATATGCGTCACATCAAGAAATGAGTCCTCTACTTATATCTAAAATCTTATAAAATAAATTATCATTTTAATGTGGTTAGGGTGGTCAGACAGACACCTACTTCTTATTTTTTCCCTAAAATTTAAGTACTACTATATTGAAATTTCAAATTTTCACCAAATTGATTTTTTTTTTTTTGTAAATAAACCTAGTAATTTAGAAACTACATTCAATTTTCCACAAATTCTATTCTTACATATTTTTTAAATAATGTAGATAACTTATTCAAATTTTTATGTCAAGTTGCCTTACTCTGATTTTTCTGAATTTTTTGCCACTTAAGGGCCTATTTTTTCCATGATGATCCTGCACATACTCGAAATGAAAATTTTTCTATACTTTTTCAATGAAAAATGCAATACAAAGTGCAATCTAAAATGAAATTTTCACTAATTAACTTTTTTATGAACCCTAGGATGCAAACAATGAAAAATCCTAATCAATGTAAAGTTTTTCCTAAGATGAAATGCAAAATTAGAAGATTAGCAAGTGGTCTATCATCGAGTTCACCAAAATGAACCACCAAAAATATGGATATATGCTAAGAGGATTTCCCCAAATAGCCCCCTAGGGTTTTTCACCTAGGAGCTTGTTTTAGGAGGAATGATACTCTTTCACCTAATGATATACCCTTTTGGTGATTTTATTCAAAGGGTATGGATGAATAGAGTTGTGTTGTGTCTGAGAGGTGTGTGTAAATGCTATAATGAAATGAAACTAAAATAACTATGAAATGTAAATAAAAGGAAATGTAAATTATATGCAAAGTAAACTAAATGACCTAAATGTATGCAAACTAGAAAGAAACTAGAAAATATAGAGATTGTGCACCTGGGAATTGAAAGTTGCAGAAGAGGAGCCCTGAAGTGTTTTGGAATCTTCTGGATATCTACACAAGGACACTTACGTCAGAATGGGTGAGCTATTCCTTCTCTCAGGAAACTTTGCTAGAATGGGTTTTTGAGAAAAGGGTATCCAAAAAGTTAAAAACCCTTTTTCAGGTCTAGTGCAAGGACAAGGCCACCAATGATGGCAACCTAGTCCTCCTGGTGATTTCGAGAGTTTTGAGGTCTAAATCTATAGGCCCCCACTTGCACTTTCTTTTCTAATAGATACTCGTGTCTGAATCTTCAAAAAATGACTTGCAAGTTGTCCTTTAGCTCCTTCTAGGGTTTGATGACTTGAGTTGACTTATATGGAATGATGGCACCCTTTTCAACACTTTAATCCTTGCCAAATATACATATAACTTAGAAAGAACACATTCAAAGAGAAGAAAAGGTTTAGGGTTAGAGAATAGGGGTTTGCCTTAGTCAAACCCCATTGATGGTAATGAAACCCAAATGAAATAGAAATTAAAGGAAAGATTATTGAATAGAAAAAAATGTAAACACTCACCAAACCATTAGTTGAAGATGTCTACAACATACAAGAACTAGCTCCAATGGAGGTTTCTTGAAGTGCCTTGTTCTTGAATGATTGCTTGGGAATATTGAGCGCTTGAGTGCTTGTGCAGATGAAAATGATGTTAGGGGGGTGAAATGAGGACATGCCCTAATTTCCCAAAAACAACACATGATAGGCTGACCTTAGGGTTTTGGAGGAAAATTCGCATTAGGTTTTTGTTTTAATTTTGAATTTTATGCATAAAGGGACTAGGTCGCTGAATGTGGCGACCTAGTCCACTTGGACAAATTCAAGTAGTGGTCAGAAATTAAGTGGTGTTTAATGATGATTATGTGGTTTGCCTCCTGATATAGACTTAAGTCGGGCCTAAAAGTACATTAAGGGAAAAATTTATCATTAGAAAGGTTGAATTTGTTGATGATAAGCCTAGGAAAGTGTGAAAATGCATTCCAAAACTTTATAACAATCTGGCAATAGGCTTGAAAAGGGGTTGTTTAGGTGAATTGTGTTGAAAGGGTCTTAGAAAAGTGGGAAGATGTGCTACAACACTTCACAATACCTTTGAAAAAAACTATTAGGTTATTTCTAATTTGCATGCTTTCAAGGCCTAATGCCACATTATAGCATTAGATCAAAGCAAAATCAGGCCAAAATCCAAGGGAAAAGGCCCAAATGAGTGAAAAAGTGTCAAGGCTACACTTTTTGGTGACACAGATAGTTGGATTAAAGTGGATCAATGGATTTGAGCTTGATTTTGATTAAGATTATGGATTTCTTAAGGATGATGTGCTAGATTGCAAGATTGGATTGCATGGGTTAGGATTGATCTTGCATTGGATTAGATTGTATGCGGATAGTTGGATTGGAAAGAAATAAGTATGTATAATAAATGAATGGATGGAGGAATGGATGGGGTCTAATGACAAGGGAGAACCAAGTGTTAGGAAGAAGATGGGAAAATAATGGATTATGTGGATAAGAGATAAATGGGTTTAGTATATGGAAGATAGGTGATGGGAGATAAGAATATGGTGGCTGAAGTATAGGAGGCTGGACCTCTAAGGATTAGTTGCAAAGGACTAGGATGCCACACACAAGAGGTGATGCAATAATATATGGAAGGATAGTAACATGAGATGAAAGGGTAGTGCATAAAGGTCATGGATGGAGGTAGGAGTGAAGATGGGGTTGTCCAAAGCATGTATGAATATTTTTCCCCTATCTTTCTATAAAGACCAAGGGTGAAAAAAGAGGATGGATTAGGTAGGAAAAGGGGATGGATATAGGATATGGGATGGAATAAAAGGATAGGATGATTAATATTAAGTGGTTGAGATATAGATGTATGCATATTTGACACCTAGTCTATTTATCAAGACCAAAGATGGGAAGGAAATATGTATTTGGATAGGATGAGGGATACATGATGAATGATATGGATAGAATAATATCCATGGTGATTATGAAGATCCTTAGTCTTGTCAAGATCAAAGGTGGAAAGGGGAGGATGGATTTAGATAAGATTATGGATGGAGGATGTGGATAATATGTATGTATGAATCTTTCCCCAAAATTTGAAGTGAAAGAGAGTGGGGAGGAATGAATTAAAGAATCTAGTTGAATAGATGGTATCCCTTGATTATGTGCTATTATGATTATAGACATTGGTATAATGATGGTAAGAGGGATAAAATGGATGGGAAGATTGGGAGGTATATGGATTTATGCAAAGGATTTGATAAGAGGGATGGAAGGGTGGGACATGGATGATGGATAGTGGATGGGTTGATGGAAATTTTGGCAAGATCAACATTGGCACACACCTTGAAGGGTGGTGGAATTGTGAAATTGAAGTGGATTTTAGATTTTAAGGTTTAGATGGAGGAGTGGATGTAGATTTTGGGACATAAGGACCCAAAATGGATGAAGTTGATGAAGGATTATTAAATGGGATGAAAGACTTAGGATTCGATGAAGATTTTTGTTTAGCAAGTTTGGATGCCAATTTTGATTTTTCTTTAGGATTCATTGATTCTAGGAGTATTTTTTGAATCCATATGGTTTTTTATTTTGATGTTTTCTTCATGGGCCTTTGTGGCCTTTGGGATTTTTTTATTTTGGATCATATTTTACTTGGTTTTTGCATTTTTTTTAGTGGACATGTTGATCCTTCAATTTCTATGTATTTTTGGCTTTTGGAATTTTAGATTTTACATCCAAATTTATTCCAAGATAAATGGGATTGGTAGATGGATATGAATGATGTGTATGTATTATAAATGGGTTGGTGTAAGTATAATGTTGAAATTATTTCCAATATGTGTGCCATTGTTGATCTTGATAAGGGATATAATATGGTGGATGAAGAGGATAATGGGATTTTAGAATAGGAATGTTAGGTGGTGGGATGCAAGGGCCCAATATAGATGGAGAGGATGAAGGAATTTTTTTTGGGCCATAGGTGCCCAAAATAGATGGAGAGGATGAGGATTTGGAATAAGGTACTAAGATATATTTAGAAGATGGATTTTGTGGATGTTTAGATTTAGATGGAGGGATTTTTAATTTACGAATGATAGTGAATGTGCCAACATCTTGAGATTTGTATCCAAGGCCACAATATTTTGGATTTTCTTTGATATTAAGGGGTTCTAAGATGCATTTCTCATGGAGGCCTAACCCTTTTCCTTCATAATGCATGGATTGAAAAATATTTTTTCCAATGGGATACTTATTATTTTGGAAACAAGATACATGTCCATTTTGAGGGGAATATTATATGGGATGAATTATGAGGTCTTGGAGTAGACTAGCATGGATGATAATGGAGGAGCCCAATTGATAAGTATGGGGTTCATGGGTAGCTTGGATAGGGGTAATGAGATCATTCCATGGAGATGAAGGGATGATTTGATTTTTACCTGGGATAGGATCATGTGATGGCATAGATGGTATAGTGTTCTCTTGGTTATGAGATGGAGGGTGATCATGACATGAAGTGGTAAGGATATTTTTATCATTATAGCGGAGATGATAATTAGATGGTGTGGAATGTGCACTTTGACATTGATTTAGAGAGGGAGCATGTAATGGAGTGGAAGGAGTATTTTGATCTTTATATGGATGGTGGTCTATGTTATCATGATTTGGATTAGGAGATGGACATGGTTCATTTGATGTGAATGGTGTGATGTGGGAGGAAGGTTGGAAAGGTGATTTAACTTGAATGGATGGAGTTGTATAATATACATGTTATGTGATTTTTATTTATCTTGATGTGGAGGTGATGAAGGTGGATGCATGAGATGGAAAGATTGCACAACTTGGTTTTTGCATGGGGAGTTAAGAACCTTTAAAAATAGTCCTTAGAGGAAGTTATTAGGAGGGACATGGTGTGAATTTGATTGGTAGGATTTGGGTGAAATGGATAGTATGGATGTGGGAGATAAAAAAGTGGAATAAGAGGTGAAATATTCCATGGATTGGTAAATTGAGGATGAGGAGCTTGAAAATGATGTGGAGATGGGGAGTCTGGCTAAAGTCTTGGTATCACTTGTAAAAGGAAGGGGAATGGTAAGAAAGAGGGTATGTGTTGGGATTTGGTGCAAGTGGGGTGGGTGGAATTTTAGAACCAATTCTAAAGAGATATCTAAGCATGTCATCCTTATCATTATTAAAGTAGTGGAGAGGAGATGATTGGTGATTGGATCCCATGAGGATGATATGGGTGATGAGGGTGTGGGTGGGGTTTGAGGGGGACATTGGATGGGTGATTCATGAAGATTTAGAGAATTTTGTCTAATGGATTCAAGGTGATCAACAATATTCTCACTATAATCATTTGGATTAGGATATGGGTTCATGATATTAGACTGGGTTAGAGTGGATGAAAGTGGATTAAGATAGATTAGATTGGATAGAGGATATGTTATATGGATAGATATTGTTAGGTATTGATTGGAAGAGGAAATTTTAGAATTAATTTTGGATGGGGATTGATTAGGGGTGGATTGGATATATGTTAGGGGATGATTAGTATAAGATGGGTGATTAGAAGAATAAAGTATGAAGGTGAATATGGAGGATGGTATTAGACTTGGGATCAAATGTTGAGAACTTAATATGATTTTATTTGATTAAGGTTGACTCTCTATACTTAGGATAGGCTAATGTTCCTAAGAAAGAGTTAATTAGATTTGATTTACACTTAAGATAGGAAAATTTATTAACTAGTAATTCAATGGATTTGATAACTATACTTAAGATAGGATAATGTTCTTAAGAAAGTTTGGATTAAAGATGAAATCAAATTAAGGTTTTGATTTTTGATTGGGAGATTGGATTGTATTGGATTAAGGATAAGATCCTTAGATGAAGGATTTGCATAATGATGAAAGGATATGGGGTATGAAGAAGATTTATTCCTTAACAAATTTTTGATATTCAAGTGATGATTTTTTTATTAAGGATGCCATTTGGATGCTTGATTGAGAAGATAAATGGATAATGGTTGATTGAATTCGAATGAGGATAGATGGATTGGATTGGGATTTAGTTGGAATCGAATTAGGATGGAAAGGTAGATTGTATTAAATGATGATGTGGGATGAGGATTAAGGATGATAATTGGGGATGTGGATTAAGGATGATGATGAAGGATGAGGATTAAGGATGATGGAGTTCAAGGGATATTAGGGCCAAGATTAATGATGAAATTGGATAGGGATTATGGAAGATGATTATGAAAATTATGAGGACCTCAAATGAATTAGTAAATTTAGGCTTAGGGTCCTAAATGAAGGATTAGGGATGGATTAGGGGATGATTAGGACAAGATTGATTATTAGAATGATTGTAGAGGATTATGATGGGATGAGTAGGATAAGGTGATTAAGAAGAAGGGGGAATAGGATGAAAATAGATGTTTAGGATAATAGGGGATGGTTATGATGAGATGGGGGTGATTAGGATTGGAAGGGATAATTAATTGATGAAAATAGTGGATTAGGATGGGTTTATTAGTATTAGGTGATTATAATGGAAAAGGTGGTATTATTAGGATGTGAAGTATGGTTGGGAAGAAGTGGTTGGG
>VCHN02001890.1:0-19492 GCA_007115665.2 Sequoiadendron giganteum
GATCCTTCAGTTCAGGTTTTGAAAAAAATTCTGCAAGAATGAAATCATTGTTTTGATTATATTTTAACTTATATTAGTTTGTTCTGTTTCTATTTTCAAACACCCAAAACAATTATCTGGTATTATCCACTTTGTCTATGTGCTCTGAAATTTACCCTATGTATTGCCAATTTCAGTCTAATGTTAGCATTTGCAAATGAATTATAATGCAAAATATGTTACTCTACAGATATGGATAGCTATCTAATATGGTCTTTCTTCATATACCTTCTATTCTTGGGAGTATGTATACAGTATATATATAGCAGTTCTTTTTGTGTAGTTTGTTTTTCAGTTTTATAAGAACAGTTCTTGTTCTTTCTTTAGCAGTTTGTTTGGGAGTAGAAATTGTTTAACACTAAGAATTAATAGTTTACTGAGTTTCAATATTATGTCAAGTCTTATATGGATTTGAACCCAAGGCTCCATTTCCAAAGCCCAATTCTTTTGACCACTTGAGCTGATTCTATTCTAGGACAGGATCATAAATACTGTATCACCTTCTGATTGTATTTACTATTTTCTATTAACAATTTCTGTAGAGTAAGTGATGCTTATCAGTTGAGACTTGAGAGTAATCCTTTAAAATTGCAGAAAGTTGTATATTTTGCAACAGATGATTGACATTGGTTTTCATGGGTTTTGTGAGGACATTTAGAAAGACAAAGGGCAGTTCATAAGAAAGCACGTTGTTTTATTTTTCTGTTTTAGATTGCCAGCGGTTTGTTTTGGTTAGAAAATCTCCAGTCTCTTTAATTTCATCTTTGTCCAGTTTCATAGAATTATATTTTTGTACGATGCTTTAAATTTTCTTAATGTTATAGAATATCTGTTCAACGGACTTATGGTAATATCAGTTTGTTGATATTCAGTACGTAGAGTAGCAGATTCATCGAGTCTAATAACTGATATTTGCAAATCTGACAGCTGACATTTCTGAGCGTGCCAAAACTCTTAACTATCGGACTTGGCTAAGTCTGAAAAATATAGAAAATCAACTTCAAATCTACAATAAAAAAAATTGAAACCATTAAAAACGTTATTCATATCATACATTTTTTAATTACTGAGTTTTGCCAAGTTTTTGACTGAGTTTTTTCACTGAATCTGAATCTGAGTTGTGAACAGATTCAGTCTCAATAGAATGGCTAATAAGTTAATAACCAATGGGCCGAGGTGCTGTTTCAGATTGCTTGGGGTGTGCAAATTGTTGGCGTTTCAAATCGCACCTCTGGAATGCGTTCTGGAAACGGACAACTATGTGCAGTAAACTGCTCTTCGAATTAGGCGGGGAAGCTCCCTCTTTTGCTGAGTTGCATAAAGAAAAGTAATCTAAACTTAATTACGCCTATCTTTTTGGTTCAGCTGCGAGAACACAAGGTTATAGAACACTAGATGTTGCGGCTGAGGTTTTCCCTTTAATGAAACTAGACAGCTACAACTTAACCTACGCTTAAAACGTTTCTACCCTCTCAAGTAAACGCAGAGCAAGAGAGTTTAGAAATGAACGAGTTTGATTTCTGACAAAGATACTTAAATAAGCTATTCTTCAACATACGTTTTAAGGCAAGCTGAAAAAGAGATCATAAAAGCATTACGGAAATACGAGATTTTTATTTCAAGGCAGACAAAGCACACTCAAGACTTTATTTACTCATACTTCTAACACAAAACAAATAGACTGAAATTTGAGATATTTATATCGGGGCAGACAAAGCACGCTCAAGATTTTATTTACTCAAGTTTCTGGAACAAGGATTACAACTTCGGGACAGCAAGTTGTAGCAACACGCTTGCAACATGCGATCCTAATTATAATCAACACAACACATGCACTAAACAAGTATTTGCAGCTAAGGAGGCATGCAAACTTGTTCTTTACACAAAGTGAACAATACTGAATAACGAAGAGAAGGTACTGAAGACACTTATATCTTGTTATCACAAGCACGGTTCCACTAAAATGAGCAAACACTGCTCTTATTTATAACTAAGCAAAGGAGTGGGGAACCCTAAAATCTCCTTGCTTTTACAACTACTGCTTGCCAACATGCAAGCTTTATTTCTAAATCTAGAAAAGATAAAACATCTAAAACCTAAGAAAGCATGTAAAAAAGGAAATGCCAACTCATTACATTTGTTTTCCTTCTTCTTCAAAGAATGGATAAGAATGGAGATGAGAATAGAAAGAAAGTATGAGACAAGAATGGAAAGAAAGCCTGGAGAAAGCTTCTAGAAGATTGCCACTTTAAATCTCTCACAAATCCGCCAAAAAGCGGGAAACTGCCTCTCTATCAGGAACGTTGATACTATCTATAGCCATATTCCGCTTTTCTAAGATCTTCTCTCTTTTTGCAATCAAACTTAGTGAATCTTTGACATCTTCAGCTTATTTCTGAGTTCTATTCTTGAAGATCATTGCAGCCTCAAAAGGTGACTCATTGATTGATAGCTTGGCGGCTCTGCAACTTTGTGCTTTCTGACACTTCTCTTGATTCTCCCACGTTTTGCACAACTTTTTTTGACACTTGTCCTTTCGCTCATACCACTCCCTTTGCACGTTCTTCAACTGAGATGATGACATTTTATGTCCATGATGATACTGATAAGCACTTCCCAACATCATTCGTTCAGATAATTATGATACAACACTTGTTTGGCTCTAAATTTGATGGGAGAGTACTCTATACTGAAAAACATGAAGATTGACTGTAATCTTGACTATGCTTTGACAAGCTCAGCACAAACCCTAAAAATAACTTGCTGATTTTCTTCGTCAAACGGATGAATATTTTTGGAATTTTTTCTGAGATATGGGTTTTGATTAGAATTTTGTTACAAGCCAACCCAGATCATCCGTTTTTGAAAATCCTAAATGAAGACTGAAAAAGCAGCAAACCCTAATTTTCTCCGAAAAAACAGAAAAAACTAGCATCTGGGTATTGTTCATGAGCACATTCTGGATGAACCTAGTTGATTAGATTTTGAAAACCTCGAAGTTTCACTAAAAAAGCAGCCACTTGAAGTTTCTCTGAAAAAGCTGTGATGTGGGTTTTGTCTAGAAGAATATTTGAGATAGACCTAGAAGATTGGAAGTTGTAAAATCTGAAGTTTTCTCTGACATGCAAGATAAAAAGCAAATGCTGCAACCTTGAGAAAATTCTCCAAAAATTCTCTAAAAGATAGAACTAGTATAAACCAGCTCGCTGAAAATTGAAAGTAATGGCCTTCTTCTTCAAAGATTTGATGTTCTAGATGAAAAAATATGAAAAAGCAAGCCTTCTCGAGTGTTGATCTGAAAATATTATGAAAAACCAGCAAGTTAAACTCTTGAATCTTAAAAATAAGGGTTTGAAGTTGCTGCTCTGTTTCTCCTTGAAGGCCACCTGCAAGAAAATAATGAAAAATAAAACACAAAAGTGCTTTAAATATGCTTTGCCTTGAGAAAATAACTTTCCTTTGCCCTAATTCCTCAAAACCCTAATTCAAGATTGTGTAATGAACTTAGACTTTGGCCTTCAACTTCAATTTTTGAAATTTCCAAAAATTTGACTAAGGCATGAGAAGTTGGGCGCCTTTTTTGAGGTATGTCATCCTTTTTCCCAGACTTAGCCAACTTTTCACCGTTTTCAACTTTTGTTCAATTTTCAACCCTGGTTTGACTCTGATTTCCGGCGAACGAGCTGAATGTTGCCTCACGGAGCCTGGTTGAATCTAACAATGTGATTCTGGAGACGTCATCTGCTAAAAACTTCATTTGACCCTTCGAAATGTCAGGTGCCTATCCTTGAAAAGGGCGCCCATCTTCTCCAGAGTTAGTCAATTTCATGATCTTCAATTTTATGCTTGTCTTCTAACCTTCAAATGAATTGATGATTCCGGGTGTTGTGTTGATCACACTGACTGGCTGACGGATTCACTGGATAGCTGAGATGATTCTGGAAGGGGTCTTCTGGATACCTCATCGCTGAAAATTGACTTCTTGTGGCTCAAAACCCTAGGCGCTCTTCTTGAGGTATGGCGCCCATTTCTTCCAAAGTTAGTTTATTTTGGATTTTCACTGTAGCTTCCAACCTTTCGCCATTTCTCACACTTTTCTCCTCTGTTTGCCTGGCGATATCTGATGACTGCTGACTCTGACGGACGAGCTGACAGATTCGTTGGAAAGCTGGGTCCAATCTGATGAAGTTGTGCTAAAGGAGTTTTCTGCAAATTAGTTCATTTGACCTCATAAAAACTTGGTCGCCCTTCTCCTTCAGGGGCGCCCAGATTCACCAGACTTAGAATATTTTCATCATTTTTCATCTTTAGAGTTTGAACACTTCAAATCATGGCCCCTGTTTGATCTGGATTTGCCGGCGGTTGGGTGCTCTAACGAGCTAACGGAGATATTCGCTGCGAAGCTGGCGAGAAACCGAACAACGTTGCCTGGGGAAGCCAACCCTAACTTCATCATCTGATCCTTCAAAAAGATGGGCGCCTATTCTCCACAGGGGCGCCCATGTTTGGTAGACTTAGAAACTTTTTTTTTTGCAAATTTGAAAATCTCCCTCATTTGGCGTGCCTTCATTGTCTTTGACTGTCAGAACGGAAAATTTTCTAAGGCATGAAGGTTTGAGCGCTCTTCTTGACTGGAGGCGCCTGGATTCACCAGAGTTAGCCAATTTTTTGCATTTTTCAACTTTTTCAGCTTCTACTCTCCTTTCTTCGTTTTTTCTCATTTTTCATGCACATTCTTTGTTGACAATTTCTGCTTGACGATTGAACGTCTGATTCTGACACCTGGCAACTGACTAACCTCCATTGATAACCTTGATTCTCCAACAGAAGCTTCTGATAAAGCAGAATAGACCCAGTAGGGTAAAACTGATCCTTTCGCGATTCCGACTGCACCAACCTAATGAGGAAGTATTTTAAGCCAATCAAAATCAATCTCAACCCTAGGAGCCAGACTTTCCATTTTTAGAAATTTTCTATTTTTAGAAAATTTTACAAGTATCCATTTCGAAAGAAACCTAGAAAAACCTAGAAAAAGTTTATATTTTTAGAAAATTGCTAAAAATAGAAATTTTTCTAAAATTTAGGGACGAAAAACTGAAATCTGGGTATTGTAGGTTTGATCGTTTTGAACCGACCCAGATTGCCTGATTTTGAAATTTCAAAGTTTTTGACCCTCATGCAAGACATGCAAAAACCCCAATTCTGACCTTTTTGACAGATTTAACAGTATTTGGACTCATTTCTTCAAAATGCCTAAGTGTAGCAAAAATTTTAATTTTGGGGTACAACACAAATAATAATGAAGAGGGGAGGTAATTTTGCTTGAGTTGCTCCAGACCCAGATGAATTTGGCAGAGTGGATTTTCCTCTATCCTTGACGCTAAGCCTAAGGAGGGGATGCTCATTCTGCCAACAGAAAAGTAAAAATAATTTATAATGCAGTCTCGTAAAATATAGCTAAATTTCCTTGTTTTCATAGAATGATGGAATTAACTTAAATCCATAAGCACCAATATAACTAGGGTGTATGGGGGAACCTTATTTTGAGGGAAGGAGGGAAAAAGTTTAGTATTGAGGGAGTGATATGTGCCCAAGAAGAGTCAAACTCTTGGAACGGAGTCTAATGTTACCAATGCTGCTTTTTGGCAAATCTGAAAATGCTTATGGGAGATCTGTAGGAGAGATGCAATCCAATATGGCAATGCAGTGTCAGAGATTTTATTACATATGTGTGCAGAGATGCAATATTTAACACAAAGAAAATACACAAGTAAACAGAAACCTTTGTAACAATTTGCTGCTTTCTAGCCTTTGTATTTCCTAATTTCTAATTAAGTTATTGGGATGTTTGGTCTGAGTACATACTGCAGAGTGATGATGTCAAATACAAAAACAGGAGTAAACAATTGCAGGGGTCACACAACAGTGGGTAATGGCCACAAAATGGATCTGTTTTGGTTGCATGGCCTCTGCTGATACCTTTTTTGCAATGCCCGTTCACCATTGCAGATGGGTTGCAGGGCTTGGAAATGTGAAACCGTCCATATTCATTGCATTTCTTGCAACTAAGTTATAAGATAGAGAGGTCATTCTATAAGTATTGTGTATACGTATTTTGGTCCCAAGAAAGAATTGCTTGATAAAAAGAAGATTGCAGTTGCAAATTGTTACACATAAGAAATAAGAAATTATTGCAGACAGGATGAGCTGGTTCGGACCTTTTCAAATATGAATAAGATTTATGGTTTCTTTCTGCATTTAAACCTGATAGAAGTAACTGTCTTTTACTCACTGGTGTGTACTGGTTTAGTTTATTCTATCAAAAGAAAGCAGATACTAAATAACAAAAACCAATCTTAAATGCAAGATGTTGATTATTTTGTCATTGATGTCAAGTTGCTTGCTTGAGCTACTTGGTTGCTTGCTTGAGCTACTTGGTTGTATGCTTGAGCTTCTTGCCTGTTTACTTTTTCAGCATATTTGGAGTTACTTGCCAAGTCAGATTTCCATATCAGCAAGTTGTGTCAGGTTGAAAAGTCTGGATGTTCAAGGTCGAATATTTTCTTTTGTAACGCCTTGGTTATTGCTCGACTTAGTCATACATAGGCGGCTTAATGAATTTCCAAGAGTTCTCTTTTTAGCAGTGGCAAGTTGGATGGTTTTTATTGATGACTCCTTTAAGAAATATAAATGTTTTCAGATTTCCCTATTGGAGGCGGCTTTCTGAAGTCATTTTTATTTTAGGCTAAAAAATTAAGTGGTGGCGGCTTAATATTTATCGTCGTCAGTTTTTCAAGAAGAATCTTCAACGATTTTTATAAGGTGCGTAGTGGGGTGGCTCCAATGGAGGTTCATCAAAGGCTATGTCATGAATATACTCTAAAGTCGTGCTATCTTTTGTTGGTGTAGGTATTTTTTATATTTATTTTTCCTACACATTATTAAGCATGCTTAGGTTATAGTAGACATGGTTTATGTGAGGAAACATGGTGTAATCCATCGATTACATGTGTCGCTCTCACCCACACTTGGATGGTTGAGTCTCACACCCTCTTTCGGCCTTTTATGCCAAAAACCACTATTTTGTCTCTTTCTGAGTAGGTTATGCCACATGTTTGGCATTTTCCAAGTAGGTATAACTCCCACCTAATTTGGTTATTTGGGAGTTATTACCCCTTCTTGGAATTATATGCCCACATTATGCTATATAATCAACAAACACCTCTCCCTTCCTAGCTAGTCCAGATGAGTTCATATCAACTTAGTCAATTCAAGGGAGTGCTGATGCATATTGTATCATTTGGAGTGTGATAATATCATTATTTTGTTATTGCATTTCATCCTCTTGCTGCTCTCATGTAGAAGGCTTATCTTGGTTTTGCAGGTGATCCTGGATGCTCGAGTTCATTAGCAACTCTTACATCTTTATGTGAGATTTTTAACGGTTCACTGAATATATTACTATCGAGTAATATGATTTTATTCGTTGTACTAATGTTTAGTCGTACTAATGGGAGAATCGTGCCAGTTAGACGAAATTGAGAATGTGTCGCCTTTGAGTTAGGACATGGCTATTAAGTCTATCGCTGTCTATGTGGGAGTTGACGGCACCTTCAGGGGATGTGCGCTGGGAGAAGTGAGGCTATAATATTGAATAAAGAATTTTTTACCAGAAATTCTGAGCAGTAACAGAAGTTAGAGATTATTAAATGAAACACTAATCAAATTTATTTGATATATGGCTATTTTTTCTATAGCTACATAGGACAAGGTGCGATGGTAACAAGTGATTGAATAGCAAAAGAAATATGTGACGAACTTGTTCACGCAGGAGAGGATGCTTTTCATTAAAATGTCATAGCTTCCTTCCTTTATATACAGGCTGAGTTTGGGTATGCTCAGGTGCAAAGGTTTTTGATATATTGATGTAGCGTTGAAGGCTTCCATGGAGTCAGAAAAATATTGGTATGAATGCATTTATGCATTTATATGGAGTGAGGTAAATCTGCACTAAGTCTCCTTGTTGCTATGAAGTTTATATTCTCTTTCTCTTGGTTGAAGTACAAAAAGTTGAGGTGATTTATTTTGTTTTGTGCGAGTAAACTAAAGGCATGAGTATCGGCCTGCTGGTGTAAGTGTAAATGATTTGTCTTGTATGTCTGGTCAATGATGGTTTTTGAAGTGTGGGGGTGACAAAAAGTCAGGAGACATGCTCATTCAAATTTCTATAATCACGTTTAGGCACCTTTTTGTGGAGTTTGGCGTTGTTGAATGTGGCTATGCCTATATTCGAGATTACTTTTTGAGCTGCGTTTCTACAGTACATGAGTTTTTTGATTGATGGACAGATTGTGTTTTGAAATCTGGGTTTAGTATCAGAATTGCAATGTTGCATTTTTCTTCTGTGAGTTAGTGCTCACGCTGGAGTTGGTGCTTCAGCTGTACAAAGTTGGTGCTTCGAGGAAGTTGGTACTTCCAGCGATTTGGTGCTCACTTTTGCAATCTGGGTTGGTGCCCATTTGTGGTTAATGAAAGCTATTGATCTGTCGTGGTTTTTTACCCGAAATGGTTTTCCACGTGAAAACTAGTGTTCATTTTGTTCATTGTTGCTCTTACTGTTTTGATTTTTGATTTACATGGTTTTAAGTTTTAAAGTTTATAATACTGATTCACCCCCCCTCTCAGTATTTCCTATATGCTCTTCACAAGATACCATTAATTATAGGGAAGATTATAGGAAACCCATGTCACTATTTTCTTCACGAAGACTATCTATTAACGAAAAAATTCAGAAAACCTAATAGATGGTGCAGGTCATACACAAAATGTATGGAAATAAATTCGTCAAATCTCTATTTTGCAAAAACATATACAACACAGAAACAAAAATACCTAGTCTGCAACTTCTTGCACAGCCGTCGAATAGTTCAACTGATCCACTCTACCTTTCTCCTCTTCATCGCTAATGGAATAATTTATTACTACCACTTGCACCAGAAGGAGGTGCAAGGGTTACACCAATAGAAAATTATATATAAGTTAATATGTTAGAGATTACAATTTTATATATGCATAGAAAATAAATTAATTTAATTTACAATATCTGATGTATAGAAGAGTATTTTTTGTGTATACAAATTTGAAATACAATCTTGACTTGAGACTAATGATTTGTCTTCAAGCTACCATTTCTCTCTATGAATTTTGCTTCATGCTTTTAGTGGTTTGTTTGTTTTGGTTAACAACTTGACCATTTTACACCAAAATTGTAATGGAGGTGCAATAGTTATGTTGATCATAATATTAAAGTAACTTTTTGTTTAATGCTTTAGTTCACGATTGTATCTTTTTAGAAACATCATCTTGTAAACTATTATTTAAGGAGTATTCCTCTCCTTGTTTTAACTTAATTTATATAGAATGTCTTATAAATTTGAAAGTAGCTTGGGTCAATAGAGAAGCCAAGAATTTTATAAAATATCTTAAAAAAAATGTTTATTGGCATGCTAATCTAAAATAATGTCTAAAATCTAAAGAGCTATATTTGAATAACTATTGGACGGAATTGCTCAGTGGAGCATAACTGTCATCTATCGTTCAAAATTAAATCATTAAAAAGTAATTATTCTTTTGCTTTTATGGCTAGAGGTTTGGGTTTTCCTTGGGTTCACTTCTAGGGGTGGTTGTTTTCCTAACATAGTGGAAAATGTTTATCAAGTGTTACATAGCATTTAATTGAAGCTAAAGACATAAATCAACCCTTCATCTCAATTTGCATTCCACGATAAGAGACACAAATTCATTGTAGTATGGTAGAGGAATTAGAGGAAGAAATTAACAAAGATGAGCTTGAGCTCTATTCACATGATGGAAACAGCTCCTTTGAGCACAATACATTATATGGCTTCTTTGAGCTATAGTGGTAATTGCCCTAGAAAACAAACAAAGATGAGCTTGGGCTGTATTCACATGTTGAAAATAACTTCTTTGAGCACAATACATTCTACTACTCAATTTTATCAATTGCAATGAAATTACATTTATACCACTAATTTGGTAGTGTGCGCCCAATTTATCATAGAACAATTGTAGAAATCAAATCTTTGCAATGATAATATTGTGAAATTTTATAACATGAAAGAAAATAATTAAAAAAAAAAAAAGATGCAAACAAACTCTAAGGAGAGCTGCTTCTAAAATGAAGTAAAGTGAAAGTGAGCAACCAATGACAAGGGAACACAAAATTTGGCAAGAGAGGAGGTCAATGTCCACAATGAAATTTCTTAGCAGGTAAGAGCAACATGAAAGACCTTGATGAGAATGGAACTTGTAACCCAACCAATGAATGAGAAAATTGAAATTGCAAGCCCAAGAGGGCAATGGTGGAACATACAAGGATCATTCTTACCATGCTTGGCACGACATCCAAGCAAGAGTTTGCTACCACTTCTTTACCACATAAATTGAGAAATTCATGCCATGACTTGAAGTCATTTGATAATCAATTACTAATCAATGAAAGGAAAAAGAAGAAAGCATTATAACGCATACATGTGGTTGAAGAGTGACAAAGAACCAAATATGGACTATCTAGATTCATTGTAGTCATCACTATGTGACAAAAGGAATCTTGCAAATCCATCAGAATTGGAAATAGTATCATGAACGTGCTTAAAATATGTTACATTTCAAGCAAGAAATCTAATGTCACGGTTTTACAAAATAGAGGCATACAAGAAGAAGAATTCATGACTAGTTTTAATTGACTTGTGAAAAGCACAAATTTGAACAATAATGCATGTATTTTATACTGTATTAAAGTGAATAAGCGACTAGGGATGCACAATCAAAAACATACATCTTTGTATCTCATTATACTTTTGCTCCACCTCCAACACTTGGTCACTTACTTCCTCATAAAACTATTCAATTTACAATAACCATAGATCATAATAACATAAACCTTACTTGAATTGTAAGTAGAATTGGATATGCACAATTGATAAAGTAGTGGAAATTTACCAAACAATTGTGCCATATAAATGAAAATTACTTCACTTCGCAAGTAAATTGTACCAAATAATCAAAAGGAGATTCCCAAATAAAAAACAAAACCCCCATAAATACATTTTTCCCACTTTCTCAAGCTCTTATTGAATTCACTAAAGCTTCTCAATTACCAAAATGAGTTTGTTGTCAAGATTAATTTATTTTGCCTTCACCTCTTTAGGTTGGTAGGTTGCATATAACAAGAGCAATCTATCATTAAAGTACACGAGTGCAACAAGGCCGATCATTTTGATCTACACTCCATCCTAATGAAATAAAATTCCCCTAATCCAAATCATGTAAGGGCTAGTTTGAAGCAAGACTATCATTTGTAGGAGCCAGGTAACCCAAGTTTATCATGGGAACACTAATTAAGACCTAACACGAACCGTAAGTGATCCTAAGTGAACACTATCCCTAATTGAACTTTAACTCTAACCCTAATAAAACCCTAACCATACTTGAATCCTAAACCTAATTGAACCCTAGCCCTAACATTAATTGCACTTTAACCCTAATTGAAACTTGAGCCTAACCTTAATTGAGCCTAACCCTAACCCTAACTTGTTGTTTTGGGTAGGGAACTAACAAAGCATTGTCATACCATCCTATGTTTCAACTTTTGCTACTATTTCACATCTGCATTGTTGAAGCTAGGTTGGGATTTTCCATGGAAGACATGAAGCTTTCAAGCATGCAATTCCTTTGATACTCACTTGTAGTAGCAACAACAAGGGGAAAGCAAAGAGAGCAGAGCAATACCATTAAGGCCTCATAGTGTGACTATTACCAAGTTTAGTGTGGTAGGAGATGGAATTATTGTTAATACTCATGCCTTCAAAATGTCATCTTCTACATTCACACATTTGTTGATAAAGGTGGGGCACAACATTTTGTGCCTAAAGGAAAATGGTTGACTGGAAGATTTAACTTAACAAGTCACCTCAACCTATACTTAGATGTGAAGGTTGTAATCCTTGGATCCCAGGTCGTTCGTTATGCAATCCTTTCTATATTATGCCTTTGATTTCAAATGGCACTTGAATGTTGATTTAATGAAGTTAATCAACAAAGGGACGTGGTTTAATATTTAGAATGTAGAATTAGGAAACATGATTTAATTCACAATGCTACCATCTCCATGTACTACTCTCAGTCATAGAATGAAATAAAACGCAACAAAAAAATGATACGGCCGCATATAGATTCCAAAAAAATAAAACTCACTGAGACCATGGCAAGTGCCTTACCTCAAGATTCTACACAAACTGAGTCATGCTATGAGCAATGTCGATGAGACAAAAATGGGCAAAGTTTGCAAGAAAAATTTATGAAGCCCTACCACAACAAAAATAAATAAAATGAGACGAACCAAAACCAAGCTCCCTATAGTTGTTGCTTCAATCTCTTTGCAGTAAACGAAAATATTAGAGTTTTAGGGTTAGACAAGATTTCACACGTGCGAAAATCCGATTTGATTTTGAGATCTGAATATTAAATGTGAGGCAATATTTATTTTCAGGAGTGAGGTAAGGAATGTTTAATTGGTCGAAAACAACCACCACATAACAACAAACAACCTCAAAAAAATTGTTTGGCGGGGAGTTGTTTTCGTTGTAAGATAGGTTGACGGCCAAAACTCCATCCATAATATAGCCTATCAGCTAATGAATAGTGATCTTCACAGTCAATAATATTGTGGATAGTTTCTGATTTTGAAGAAAAAAACTTATACGGTCAAAACTAAAAATTATGCACAATAACTTCATAACTCCCTAACAGTCCAAACGGAAAACCCTAAATTGCGATATTAAATTTATATTTAGGTTTCCTAGGTTTCCAACGGTTCAAGAGATCTCTTCGTGAAGAAACAAATAGGGATGTAAAACTAGGTACTATCATAATATCATATATGAAAACAACCATAGATAGCCCAGAACCAATGCCTTCAATTAACAGATAACAACAGAATTGTTTTAGAATGGAATAAAACGAAGAAAAAATGAACTGGCCACGTACAGATTTCCCCAAAAAGAAAAACTCACTACAACCATGGCAAGTGACTTACCCTCTAGATTCTGCACAAATTGTATCGTGCTGTCAGCAATGCCGATGAGGAAAAATGGACAGAATGTCCACGAGAACTTTATAAAAATGAGACGAACCAAAGCCAAACTCCCTGCAACGGCTGCTTCAATCTATTCACAATAAACGAAAAGTAGATCGTAAAATATCGAAGTTTTAAAGCTACAAGATTTCTCCAGCCGCTTAAAAGGAAAATACTAGTCGCCAGCCAAAATTTGTTTTCAGGCGTGAGGCTGGGAATTTTCACTCACTTTGCCTGAAAGTTGTCTCGAAAATCCAACAGCAGAAAACTGTATACGGGCGTTAAAAAAGCGTATTCAAAACATCACATATAGCTAATACCGCCTATTCATAAAAAAATATCACATATAGCTAATATAGTCTATCGATTAATAATATTAATCTGTATATATTCTTATAGTTATATAATACTAGCAATCGCACCTTGGGATGCAATGGGTACGCCGAAGACAATATGGTGAATCTTGTCATTAAAATATATTTGTTATAATTAATAAAATTAAATAATATATTTATTTTTAAAATTCAATTAAATTAAAAAAAACATTATTATATTATTCCTAACTTCAAAACTCATGACATAAAAAATAAAAAATAAATAATAATAAATTAGCAATAAAATTTAAAAACATAAACATATCAAAATAATTTAAATATATTCCCACAATTAACAATTAATAATTAAAATACTTTTAATCTAAATAATTATGAATTGTAAGAATTATATGCCAAATTCAAATCCATCAACATTCTAAAAAGATAAGTTAATCAATTATCCGAGGAGAGTGTTATAAAAAAAATAGAAATTAAAAAATTGCAGGTATCATGGTGAATAATCAATTATCCGAGGGAGAGCATTATAAAAATAATAATAATTAAAAAATTGCAGGTACTATCTCCTCAAAGACTTTCATGCTTTGTACGCAAGTCCAAGTCCGTCAGATTGCTACACAACCACATAGCAAGTACAGTTAAAAAGTTTCGCGAAAAAAAAAGACTGGTATAACTAATATATAAATATAATGCAATATATAATTGCAATACATGTATTATTATGTATTGCATTATATTTATATATTAATTTGTAATTTGTATTATATAAAAATATATTATTTATTAATTATAATAACTTTAGTCTAGTAGTATAATGTGAGAAATAGTTTAAGTACTCTAATGTTGAATAACCTCTTGTTGAAATAATACTCTAATAATGTGAAATAGCATGTTGAATGTTACACTTAGGTTATTAGACTTTGCATGATGTGTGTAATACCCCTCTGTTTTGCTTTCTTGTTCTGATTGCTTTATGCTATGTTTGGTTGTAGTTACCTTGTTTGAATACATTTTGTTATAATATTTTGATCGCTACTATTGAGTATTATTGTGGGATGTAGTTATCTGATTATTGTTTCACATGCATTATGGATTAATGATGTTGTAGAGTTAACATGAGATATTATTATGAGATTATTGGAATTATGATGAAGTGTCAGTTTTGATGAGTGTATGGGTGAAGAGGACGAGTTCGCATCACTCGCTTGCGAGCGCCCTGCGAATCCATAATTCCTTCTTCACGGTGTGTATTATATGCTGGATATATTGTATGATGTTGTTTACTTGGTTGTAGGATTGCAGGTACATGACATCGACTCCACCTGGTTTCACAGGTTTGAGCGTGTCGATCCAACGGTTAAGTTGAACGGGAGATAGTAGCTAGGTAACATGTGTCAAGTTTACACCCTAGCCTTAGTGTGTCGTCAGTTGTGTGTGTCGAGTCATTGTCTGTCTTGCTTTAATGTTATTTAATTCTGAAGAATTCTTGATTTGGAAATAGATATTTAGAATAATTGCATTTAAATCATGTTGATGGTTATTTAATTTAAATAATGCAATGTGGATAAAAGTTTATATTTAAATTAATTAATTATATTTAATTTATTTAATTAATTAATTTAATTTATTTAATTTATTTAATTAATTAAATTTAATCCAAGGGGGTTGAATTTAGTTATTAAATAATTAAATTAATTAATTAAACGTGATGCAAGAGAATGAAAGGAAATAAAAGAATTAAAATTAATTTTAGAATTTAATTTCAACGTGTGGGAATTAAATTAGAAATTGTAATTAAATGTTTATTTAGGAAATTAGTTGCAACTTTGGAAATTAATTTATTATTTGAAATTGCATTTTAAATTGAAAGTGGGTTTTCGAAAAGTGAAATTGAAATTGAAATTGAAATATCTAATTTGCATGTAATGTGAATTAGGGTTGTATTAGGTATTTTTGTTTTATAATGAATGCATGTTTTAATTTTAGGGCAGGGAAAAAGTTTTAGAAAAAAAATACATTTTTACAGCAGAGAAGAAATTTTGGAAAATTGCACAAGAAGGGTTTGAAGAAAGTTTTGATTGTAGAATTGATTGAAGGAAAGATTGTTTGCATTTGTTGGGTTTTGGATTGGATTCATTGGAGGATTGAAGAAAATTTAGGAAATCTTTGGAGGAGGCTTGCATCAGAAATTCATCTCTTCCTGTAGCTTCTTGTACCAGGTTTTCCTCTTTGTGTTTTATTGTTCTTGATTGTTTTTTTTAAATAGTAGTGATTAAAGATTTGTTTGTTAAATCTATTTTAGAAAATAAATTTGATATTAGAAGAAAAGAATTAAATAAATTTACAGCCTTTGCTTGTGAAAATTCTTGAGTGAAAATTGTGAAAACCTCAGTTGAATTTAAATTATTTGGGGAAATCGATTATGTTGTTATTGAAATCAAACATAGAGATTGAACAATGCATTTAGAATGTTTTTAGAAAATGAAACCCTCTGTTTATTATTAAAAATCGGATTTTAAAATCCGCAGGGTAGTTATATTTTTCATGGTAAAATGGTCTGGTTGCGTCGCATATAACTCCACTTACACAAACTGGGTTGTCAGAAAATTTAAAGGGTTTTTGCATCTTGAAATTTTCTTATCCCTGTCAAAAAATCGTGCAAATACCCAGATCATATTTTTTGAGTTATGCTTGAAACATGAAATTGCTGTTAAGTTATTTTCCCATGGCTGCTCTGATAATAAAATAATAATAAATTGATATTTATAAATATTAATATTTTATGTATTGTTATTATAATATTAAAATATTATTTAATAATATTTTATATTATAATTTATAATATTAAAGTATTATATTTATTTATATTATTTAAAATAAAATTTGTATATTAGATTAGTGGAATTAAAATTATAAACATATGGGAAAATTATTGTTTATTTTAAAATGACATGTTAAAGTTTAATTGAAGGAGTTAAATATTTGATTTAAAGAATGCATAATTTAAAATTTAATTGTGGAATTTAAATTCATGTGTAAAAGGTCCAATTATTAATTTGATTTAATTGAAAAAATATATATATTTTTTGGAAAATTGATGATAAGGGATATTTTATTTTGAATTAAACAATTTGATATTTTGTAAAGAATAGAAGATATGTTAATGATTAAATATATTTAAATATATTAATTTATATTTAGTATATATATATTGAAGGTATATATCCATTTGAGAGAATAAATAATATTTTATCTTATTTTATTCTATTGTTTGCAAATTGGGTATTATTAGTGTTCTAAAAGAAATGATTAGTATGTATGGAAAATGTATAGAGAAAGATATTTTTTTAATAGAAATAATTACTTGATTTAAAAGGAAATATTTATTTTGTTAATATGATTGAAGAAAATATATTGAGATGTATATATATATCCATGAGTATTTTCAATCAGTATTTACCTTGTTTTATTTAAGTGCGTGTAATTTAGTTTTGCATGAAGAATTTAAAAGATAAGTTTTGAATGTATGGTCAAAATTGATAAGGAAAAAGATATTTAAATATATTGAAGAATTATAGAAATATTTATATTTAAATGTTTGTTTTAATTAATGAGATTTAATTAGAAACAATATGAATGCATGGTCAAATAGATAAGCCAAAAGATATTTTTATACATTGATGAAATTGCATGTTTTTAAATGGATAGTTGAAGAGACATAGACTCCGGATAGAAAATTGAAAAGATTGTTTGCAATAGTGTTAGGTTGCATTAGAAGTAAATTTAAGAACTAACTATATTGAAAAAGACAAATAGTTATTATGTTTTATTTAATTCCATAGAGTAATCTAGTCATTGTGAATGAAATATTAAAGAATATATGTAATTTAGTTTATTAATATATATATTTGGTGTCTATATAATATGGAGCATATATATATTAAGTGTAAAATTCATTATTGTATTTTATTTTAATGAGATGCATGCAATATATTATTGAATAGAGATTTAAAAATGGATTGATTAGTGTATATGGAAAATGGATAGAGAAACAATATGTTATTATATTAAAGTGATTGAATGTTTTAAATAGAAAATTGAATGAGATGTAAGATTTGGTTAGGAAATGGAAAAATTTTACTTGCATGGATTTGTGTCGATTTAAAAGTAAATTAAGAAGTTGTTTTATTGATGACGCAATCAACTATGTTATTTATTAAATTCTATTTAGATTAATTGAATCATTGTGATTGGATTATGAAAGAGATATGGATTTAGTATATCCAAAAGTAGTATCTTCCTCATGATTATCTTAAAGGATTTAATTTTTTGTATTCAGTAAAGGGAAGTAAGTTTAATTATTTTAGATTTCCAATAATGAAAGGAGAAATAGGGGTTACGATTATTTTAGATGATCTAGTTATCGTGTCTTTGACTTTTTCAACACTACCTATTGAATGAGTATGGATTTAGGAAATCCAAATATTAGATTTGATTAATGACTTGAATGCTTTTGTTGCTATGTCGTCAAGTTGCATTGTTGGTTTTGGGATTTAGTGTTAGTCCTAAATTATAAGTCTTCTAGGAGAACTTAGAGGATGAGGGTTGTTGAACCTTTATGTCATTCATTGTTTTCGCTTGGGTAGTGCATGGCGTCTTTTCAGTTTACTCGGTTTTGTTGAACAGGGATCTTTTGTACCTCTTGTGAAAGGAGTGGACTATGTGATTGTTGCCTCCAACATGTTTGGAGTGAGTTCTATCTTTTGTTTCCTCATTGTTTTGGAGTGGATTATGATGCCTAGTTGATATGCACTTGTGTTTCCCTTGGTGGATTGTTTGGGTGTGTGTTGTCGAATAGAAGAGTGGCTTTTGTTAAGGGTCGGAGCCCAAAGTGGTAAACCGGGTAACCTTCAGAAGTGAGTTAATCAAGTGATAATTAAATTAATGTACTTAGATGATTAGGATGCAGTTCACACTAATCAAGATAATTTAATCCTCACTCATAGAAACAAGGGCTTGTTTAGACTTGGGATGAGTGAGAAGGCCTGGAATGGCAAGATCAACTATCTTGTCCTTACGAGAGGTAGTTGATTTTGCATGAGTGAGTATGAGTGCCGGGCTTTGGTTGAGGCAACCAGCATTACCGGAGCCTATGAAGGATACCCATAGGAGATCTCATGACTACTATGCAATGACACTCTATCTAGGACAACTGTTGTTAATTGTTTTATATGTATGGTTATGTGAACATACTTGATCTACTTTATGTCTGGAAGCAATGTGACCTATGTCAGTGATGTTTGAATTGTACTTGTATTGTACTTGAGTTGAACTGGATTTGTACTTATTGATGGCATTTATTTGGTTATGTCAGTTTGAGTCAATATGAGTCTGCCTTTGGTTAGTGGTTGTAGATCTTTGTCCATGTTACTTTGTTACTATCTCCTAGCATGGGGGGTGGGCCTTCGGGTACCACATTGGCTGGGTGAAACATGCACCAAAACCATTGGGTCCCCATCTATCTTCAGTACTTGGTGGCGAGATATCGAGATGGACATCTTGCGATTCTTGTTATAATTTCTTGCATTGTAATATTTCAATTTGTATAAGATATTTTATCCCTCTTTTGCTATGAGGTGGAGTTATGTAATTGTAATACATTTGTACTATTGTCTCATTCTGGGAATGAGTGATGTAACTATTGGATTAAGATAATGATTATGAGATTATACCTTGGTTGATTATCTTATTATGTTATGTGGTATTCTTATGATGTATGAAGTTTATTTCATAAAGTTCATAAGGCTATGGTTTTATGTAATGTGTATGTGTGGATTTAGGTAATCCTAACCTTGTAGCCTTAGAGGTTGTTGTTAATTATTAAGTGAATGTGTATGTTAAATGCACTTTATAAAAAAAAAATTGGTTCGCTTATGACGTTAATTGCAACTTCCTTTAAGGTCAC
>VCHN02001185.1:0-24549 GCA_007115665.2 Sequoiadendron giganteum
TTGATACTCAAGTTGTAGTTGATAATTAAATTGCTAGTAAGGGTGTTGCCGATTTTTTTGCTAATGAGGTATATGAAGGTTTGCAAGAGTATGATGCAGGTTATACTAATGGTGAATATGTTGTCATGTGGTGTTCCAATGATGAGGATAAAGACAAAGATGAATCTACTGAGGTATATGCACAAGAAATAGAGTTTTGGAACCTAGAAGTTGAGATAATGTTGGATAGAAGATGGTATAAGAAGAAGAAGAGGAAGAAGGACACAGGAAGAGTTAAAAAGAGTAAGGACAAGTTGAAAAAGAACTAGACGACCAGAAAGAAGGATCAGACCAACATTCAATGAGACTTGAATTTTCTTTTCTTCAGGAGTATGGTGCAGGAGCACCTAGTCATTTGCATGCCTCCATGAGGCCATTTTGTAAAATTTTATTTTTTTGGGTATTTTAATCATGTAATAAGGTCAATTGGACCATTTTGAATATGTATGAGTCCATTTTCAGGTTTAGGTGGTCATTTTGGAGTCATATTGCAAATATTGCAAATAATGCAAAAATTGTCAAAATTTGTCATGAAAAAATTGTAAAAGTGCAAAATTGGGAAGGTGAAGAGTCAAGGGATATTAGGAGTTGGTTGGTGGTTTTTAACTGATCAAAACAATATGTAAAAATTTTACAATACTTTGTATGGTCGACCACAAGGTTGGTGGCCATTTGGATGCAAATTGGAATCAATAAACTCATTGTTTTCTTGCAAAATATGACTATAATTTATGTTGTACATAAATGTATGGAATTTACGGACCTTAAACTCACATGGTTGGAAATATAATTTAATTTAAGACATTTTTTGTTCTTACCAGTACAAAATATAAATTCTTTTGATGTGTCTAGCAGGGTAATCTTTCTAGCAGCCCTGTTCAGAAATTAAGGTTCCAATTTTGAAGAAAAATTCATATCTTTAGTTTCCAATATTGAAAACCCTCCAAAATTTGTGAGAAAGTATTTTTTTTGGTGTTTGATGCTTCCCCAAGGTTTCAGGAATTATTAAGAATATTTTCATATGGTATGAGGAAGCCCTAGGCTGAAACAATGTGTTTTGTGCAAAAAGAAGTTGTTAGAGGTTAGGGTTTGAAGAAATAACCTTGGAAATGAATGGGAGATGGTTTAGAAAGAATGATCTGGTCAAATGTGATATTTTTAAAGATTTTATTAAGTATTTTAGGCCTTGGAACCACAAGAACCAATAAACCATCTTGCTACCTGGCCTAATTAACCCTTGTGAGCAGCAGAACAATCAAGTTTTGGTTGGTTTGGTCCAAAGTAACCAATAGTGAATTTGAGATATGTTTTAGAATTCCCAAAAAGGTATCCAAAATATTTTTTACAGTATTAATTGGAGGCTTAATTTGGAAATGGTATTAACTAGTCCTAAGAAGAATGTCTATAAGAATTGGAGCAGCCTTGAGGAAACTACTACTTGTTGTTTATCCCTGAGTCTTTGGACACTCAAAGAATATTAGGTTGATCATTTTAATTCTGTTAAATTCTTATTTTGTGTGGTGTAAGGTTTGGAGACACTCTTGAGCATGTAAACCTATGAGTTGTGTGTGTTTGGAACCTCCCCTCTGCATCACCCCTCATTCTCGACCCTGCTTCACAGTGTTTTGTTTAAGAATTTTTCTTCGTGTGACATTGTAAACCCTTAAACCATTTGTTATGTTATGTAGAATTTTTTCCCCGCACGACACACACCACAACCACCCTTTTTTTGTGTTAATCAGCAAAAATTTACTAAACAACAACTGTATCACCACCGTTCATGTTTCTCATGAGAAAAACCCTGACCTACACTCAAACCACAAAACATCAATCAACTTAAGTGTACTTCAAGGAATAAACCTCGAATGACACTCATACACTACTCATGAAGTGTTGAGTAGGGAAAATTCCCCATGCAACACCAACAATAATGAACTACCTTTATGTATTTTGGGAAAAAAAAATCAAATTACATCAAATTGATATACCCCCATGTACTTTGAGAAATTTTCCCCAAAATACATATCTTTTGCACACCTAAGTACAGGTCGAGAAATTTTTCTTAGCCTGCACCAGGTCAATTTACTGAAGTTTACATCAGAGAATTTTCTTTGACCTACACTTATGCATTAGTCTACCATATGTACTTTAGATAAAATTCTCAAAACTACACCAGTATACCTACCCTCATGCAAAGTAGAATTTCTCCAACCCTGCATCCAATGATGAATTTCCCATGTAGTTTAGAGAATTTTCTCGAAACTACACATGATCAACACATCAAAAATGTATAAGTGAAATTTTTTTTCGTAACTACAAGGTACCTTGAAATTTCTCTAACACTAGAGGATTCTAAAATTCATGTTTGCAGTTTCTTCACAGATCTTTGATCCTTCTCCGAAAAAGAAGAATATGAAATACAAGTATCAAGGCATGATTACAATGACTTCAATGGAATCTAATGTGGATAACATCAAAGATACTAAGATCATTCATGTGGCTCTTTTTACCCCTTTCCAAGCCTTGTGCCAAAGTGTTGTAAGCCATTGGGAAACATTTTCACACTTTCCTAGGCTTGTCATCACTAAATCAACCTTGTCTTATGACATAATGACCCCGTAAAGCACTTATAGATCCTACTTTAGTGTGTTTCGTGAGACAATCCCAACAAACATCAATAATCATCTTTTAATTCTAGAAAACCACTAAAAACTGCCCAGGTGGACTAGGTCACCACCTTGGGTGACCTAGTCCCATGTGGCATAAAATTCAAAATTAACTTAAAATTCTTTTAGGATTTTTCCTCCTAAACCCTAAATAAGGGGAAATTAGGGAATTACATGTATAAATAAGGGTTTTTCCTCTCATTTTAACCCTAATTCATTCACCTAACTAGTCATCCATCTCTTTCTTCTCAAGAACTCATCCACCACTCTTCTCAAGCAAACTAGGGTTTCTACAGTCTAAGTCAATAAGACATCTTGCTGAAGCACTCAAGGGTTGAATCCTCCATTGTTACAACTCAAGATCAATCATCATGGCAAGGTAAACTCCATTGTTGCATGATTCATTACATAGTTTCTCTATTTTTTTTAATTACTCAAAAGGGGTTTGACCAAGGCAAACCCCCAATCCCTAACAATCAACATTTTCTTCTCTCTCTTTGTGTGTTTGCAGAATTAGGTATCTTGGAAGCTTGGAGATCATTCAAGAATGGGTTGAAGACTTGTTTAGGGCATATCCTTTTTGGTTAGGTCAAGAATCCACACAAACAAACACCTACAGGACAAGAATCAAAGTTGCAGATCCGGACACTCGAAGAAGCAGAAAGTGTAGACCGAGACCTTCAGAGTACACCTTCAAATCTCCTAAAATCTCGAAGTGTACTAGGTCACCATTAGTCGTGACCTAGTCCCACTGTACATGCATTTTTTGGGTTTTATGTAGATTTGAGTACCCCTTTGGTAGAAACTGGCTCCAGTAGAGTTTCACATAAACTGGACTAGGTCGCCCAGAATAGCTTAAGTGTCCCAGTTGACCTTTGTATCAGATTCTTCTGGTTTCCATACCTCCATGCCATCCCTCTTCAGCCTCCAGGTGTACCTCTTCATTTATGTTCATTTTTGTAATAGTTTTCTTATGTTTTCTTAGGTCATTTAGTTAATGTTTGCATATCATTATGTGTTTTCAAAAAAAATTGCATTTCAATAGTTTACATTCAATAGATAGCTTATTTCATTTATTTTCTTAGCATTTAGGGCACACCACACACCTTTAAGCCCCTAACCCTGAATGAAATCACCAAGAATACATAGCGTGAAAGAGAGTTATTCCCTAACCTAGCTTCTAGGTGAAAAACCCTAGGAGCCTATTGTGGAATCCTCTTTCCCTTATTGCATGTTTTTGGTGGTTCAGGCCTACCATTGCAATATGGCCTAAGAATCTCCACTAAAATGAGTTCAATGAAGAGGTGAATGACCTGATAACTCTTCTCAGCCAATTTAAAGGGCTCCCAAAATCCAACACTTTCCAAGAATGGATGTATCAATATATCTATGCCATAAAGAAAGGTCATTAGAAAATATTTTGGGGAAATCAAATCAATGATGCAATTTGTGAACAGTTTTAAAAGGTATCTACCTCTCTGAGATTTTACATGACTTTGTATCTAGTGTATGGTGTTGCCTCTATGAGGCATTTTCTAGGCTTGTCTTCAGAAGGTGGCAGGAGAAAGGTTCCTATAAATGAATATTATTCTCAACCAACTTTGAAACAAAGCCTCAAAAATTTTAGGAGAGTAAATGATGCTTTCTTCTACTCTTACATGTGCATATTTGATAAGAAACTTGAAAAGAAGATGGTTTCAGATGAGGCATGGGAGCTAGTGTGAAAGTTTGGTTGCACATTTCTTCAATTCCCTACCTTCACATACATTAGGGTTGGCTTCTTTGACGAATATCCATACATGTTGCCCAAGATATCCCAATGATAAAATCGTACTAATGGAATTATATAGGGAAATTATGATAGTACATAGCAAGCAGGTTGAATCACATAGATCCGGTTTCAAGTTTCCTCTTACCATTGGTAGGTATTCTATCACTACTCCTAGAGCCAAATCCATCGAGACTGAGATGCAATGGGTAACAATGAAAATTTATAAAAAGAGGAATGACTTTGACTACAAGGGAATAAATGATGAACTTAGGAAAAACTACACCCTTGTTCACAAAGTTGAGGATATATAGGCTAAGTGCAGAACTAATGAAGATGTAAGGAAGCTAGAATTTAGTTGGCTTAACTTGGAACAAATTAGGAACTTGGAATTGGCTTATATTCCTGAGGATATGGAGGATGAAGATGACATTTTAGATCTTGCCTATGAGGAGAACAATATTGTTGACACTCCTTTTCCGTCAATACAATGGTCCCAAAAGGAAATGATTTCAATAAGAGATAGGTTCCATTTGGCTACAAGATAGAGGAATAAAGTTGAAATTCTTCAACACAGGATCAGAGGAGGAGGATATTGAAGGGCTTGTTGGTAAAAAGGGAGAATTAAGGAAAAAAAATAAAGATGATGCTCCTAGTAATAGTAAGACTCCTAAATTTATCTTCAAAATCAAAAGGAATAAAGATAAGGCTAAAGAGGGGGCATCAACTCAGGTATAAGAACAAGAGGAAGAGAATGCAGTTGAAAAATCACAGGAATCTCTTGTTAATTCTCAACTAGAGTCACCTCATGAAAATTCTCCTTCCTCCTCTCCTATAACTTCTATTATACAAATGCAAAGTCCTACTCCTCCTATTTTTCAATTGCACAGTTTTTGCCTATTGTTTCCATTATTCCTACTAGTCCTTCCATGTCTATATAGTCTTTCATTCATCACCCACTAGTTGGGTCCATTTTTGGAAGTCCTCGAGGTAATATTGAGAATTTTTTTGGCCTCTTTATTCCATTCCCAGTCTATTTGATGTGACCTCGCCAATTCTTAACACATTCACCCAAACTAACTTTGATAACTTAATGGATACATCTTCACCTTAAGTGTCAAGTGTGGAGATCCCTACTTCAATGTTGAACCTAACTCCACCTATTTTGACTTCCACTGTTGTAGAATCAACCCCCCCATCCACACAAAATTTGGTAATAGGAATTGAAGGGGGTTCTTCCACTCTTCCTCCTTGGTGGACATCATAGACACCCAAAAGGAAGAAACAAGTCGTCTCTCAGATGACTTTGATTTTGGCCAACTTTTTTCAGCAAAGACCAACACTACAAAGAAGGCCAAAAATATTTCCAAGGTACTCATTGACAAGTCATGTAGTAAGTATGTCAAAGTGGCACGACCTCCATTGAAAAAAAATTATTGAAGAATTAGAAGTTGTTGACTATGTTATCACCAGAATTGAGCTTGGAAAGCAAACACATGAAAGTCACGAGGAGGAATTGCGAGCAGAAATGGCTTCTTTTATTGAGAAATATGATAGAGATAAAATTATCAAGGATCAACTGAAGATCAAGGTGGAATAGTTCACTTTCCTACTTCGAAAGATAGCTCAATCTTCTGAGTCCATTGAACTTGTTACAACAAGTGTGGATGAAATTTCTATCCAAAAGGTTGAAAGGATTAGTGCACAAGGTAGAGTTTTTAGTGCATGGATAGATAGGATAATGGAACAAGGCACTCAAATATTGAGATCTTCCATTGAGTTGATCGACGATATGAAAATTTTAAGTCAGAATTGAACCGGACACTCAATATATTATCTCAAAATTTGTAATTGATAGAGAAAGATCTTGAATCTTGGCCCAAGTTGAGAGATTTCAAGCTAGATGTGTTGGTGGAAAATGGGGTGATCCCCACAAGAAATATTTTCATTGAATTCCAGGAAGCAATGAAACATAAGAGATGTAATCAATGAATTAATCAAATATTTGCAAGAAGCTCAAGAGATAGGAAATGACAGAGGATCAGATATCACCTTCAAGATTGGGGAAATTCCTTTTCAAATACTTGATGATAATCAGAAGGTTCTTCTTGTGGATGTAGTTATTTGAGAATTCACTTCACTAATTCATACCAATATTGAGTCTGAAGCTTTTTCATTACCTTCCATTGATAAATTAGTGGAGTTTCAAGTGATTTTAGATGACTTAAAATTGAAATTATATAAGCATACAAAATCACATACACTATCGCGGACTCCATCACACGAGTTCTCGCCATCTCCAACTATACAACTGAGCCAAACAACTCTAAAGTTTAGACCACATTGAAGAAATATGAAGATTTCCTGGAGAAGAAGGTTGAAGAATAAAAGAATTTTCTTGTTGATGCTTAGTTTATTTCTCAAGTTTTCTTTATGTAGTTTTTAATTTTAAGATGACATTTTTCATGTCTTTTGTAATATGACAATTACATGCAAGAGGAGTGTAGTCCCTAATCAAATTGGACTCTTCCTTTGAATAATTCAAAGTAGTTGTAGGTTTCCCCTTTTTTCTCTTTGCTTCCTTCTATAAATAAGAGGGAGCTCTTTTGTAAATATTATCTTTTAGATTATGAAGTGAAACACTACCGAATTGAAGAGTGAATTGAAACTTTTTTTTCAAATTGTGAGTCAAATTCAATCAATAAGAAGAAGCAAGTTGGCATCCTACAATCTTTGTCTTGGATCAAGCTTGTTGTGTTTTGGGATTGTTCTTACATCTTTCCTATTACATTCTCTTGTACATGATTGAATCATAGCATGGAATCATATGTTCTAGGAGGTAATCCAAATCTGATTTTGAATTCTTTGAGCTACAATATTATATTTGAATTTTGTGTTTATTTGTATAATTTGGAGATAACTTGAAGACTTTGGGTTTCAAGTTGTTAGCTACGTTTGTTTGATCCTATTGTAGCATACGTTGAAGACTTTGGGTTGCAACATATACCACACCTTTTCACAAACTTTGTGCTTTTGCGGGTTTTCTTGTCATTAACACTTGTTGGTATCATTATAGTTATTATTTTGTTTAACTAAATTGGATATCGAATATTATTGCTCCAACCAGTATTTTGTGGTTTGTTACATGTTGTAAACATCATGATATTATCATTGTAAGCTTGTAAAATTAAACATCTATTCTGAAACAAGACAATAGGATTATATGGAAACACCCCATGGATAGTTGTAGTGTACATAATCTTGGTTAATTCTAATCTTTTTAAAGTTAGAAATAAGAAGTGAGCCTCCCCTTTTTGAGAGGAGATATTTAATCTCATTTATATTGTGGCTGATATAACCATTTTATTATTAGTTAGTTGATAACAAAATATTCACCCAACAAATGCCCAAACCACTTGGCCTTAGCACGTCGATTGAGACTATACATTATTAAATTTAATAAACTGTTAATAATATATGTTATTTTTTATTTTTGATAGAAGATCCTGCATTATGCTTGTTCACCATAAGCAATCTAACAACCAAGAAATTTCTTGCTATTATTAAACTAATGACTAACATTTTCGTCCATTCAAAATCATATTGATAACTTAGAGTATGTTTAGTCAAAATATATCTACTATATTATCTACTCATTTAAAATAGTTTAGCTAAGGCTTCCACTTGAAATTATATTGAAAATCCATTAGACTCAAAAAATATCTTTAGATAAAGTTCATTTTAGATATTCTAGCTATTGAAAATGTATGCTTCCACTATCAATAACTATACATCATGTTTGGAAAGCTCATATTTCTTATAATACATCCATAACTATACGTTTGTCTTTTCAAATAACAACAATGTTTGACAATTGTGTGTTGGGTATAAGAAATTGCAAGTTTCAAAACATGGCATGTTCTGTAACCACCATTTGATGGGGTTTCTAAAAAACATGATGCTTTGAATCTTGAACTGATGAGAATAGTATTGTATTTTCCCAATACCAACAATAATGATGCTTCTAATTGAATTATAGACCTAGATATACACAGATGATAACCACAAGGGTTGGTGTGGTTGTGAATTGCAACCTAAAACACACAGTATGTTTTACATAGTGTGTACTATGAAGGTTACCCCATTATATAAAGTGTAGGTTAACAAAGATAGCATGTTTGGAAAGCTCTTATTTTTTATAATGCATCCATAACTATATATATGTCTTGTCTAGATGTCAAATAACAACTGCATTTGATAACTATGTGTTAGGTATGAGAAATTGTAGGTTTCAAAATATGGCATGTTTTGTAACCTCCAATTGACAAGGTTTCCAAAACACACAGTGATTTGAATCCTCAATAGATGAGAAGAGTATTGTATTTTACCATCACCAGCAATAATGATGTTGTTTCTATTTGAATTTCAAACCTAGAGATACACTAATGAAAACCACAGGGGTTGGCATCATTGTGAACTATAGCTTAAAACATGTTGTGCATTTTGCATAGTGTGTACTATGAAAGTTATCACATTATATAAAGTGCAAGTTAACAAAAACATGTTTGGAAAGCTCTTTTTTTTATAATACATCCATAACTATATGCATTTATTGTCTACATTTCAAATAACAATAGCATTTGACATCTGTGTGTTGCATATGAGAAATTGTAGGCTTCAAAATATGGCATATTTTGTAGCCTGCATTTGACAATTTTTCCAAAACACACATTGATTTGCATGATCCTCAACCAATGAGGTATATTGTATTTTCTCGATACTAGAAATAATGATGTTTCTATTTGAATTATAGATCTGGATATACATAGATAATAACCACAGGGGTTGGGGTCATTGTGAACTGCATCTTAAAAATGCATTATATTTTGAATAGTGTGCTTTGAAGGTTTCTCTATTATATAAAGTGCAAGTTAATCAAGACAACACATTTCAAAATATCCTATTTCTTATAAGACATCCATAACTATACATATGTTTTTCTACCTTTGAAATAACAACAATATTTGACAATTGTGTGTTAGGTATGTCAAATTACATGTTTCAAAACATGGTGTCTTTAGTAATCTGCATTTGATGAGGTATCCAAAACACACTTCATTTTATATCCTCTATCAAGAAGTGTATTGTATTTTCCCAATTGCAACAATACATTTATTTTTTCTACTTGAATTGTAGACCTCAATATACACAAATCAAAAGCATGAGGGTTGGGGGCATCATTGTGAACTACATGTTAAAACATGTTTGTTTTGCACAAAGTGTACTTTGAAGATTGCCCTATTATATAAAGTGTAGTTAATAACAAACAACATGTCATATTTGTTATGAGACATCTATAACTATACATATGTTTTTCTATGTTTGAAATAACAACACCATTTAACTACGTGTTCAAAATGAGAGATTGCAGTTTTAAAAACATGGCATGTTTTATAACCTACATTTGATAGAGTGTCCAAAATACTCCATGTTTTGAATCCTCAACCAAGGAGAAGTGTTTTTATTTTCACAATACCAACATTAATGGTGTTGCTTCCATTCAAATTATATACCTCCATATACACAAACCAAAACCACAGGGGTTGGGATCATTGTGAACTACAGGTTATAAGGCGTAGTGTGTTTTGTAGCCTGCCATTTTTATAGCACGCAACATGTGTAATATTGAGTGTGTACAGGTTACCTTATGTTGTAAAATACAAGTTAAAAAATACACCATATTTTCAAATCTCCTATTTATTTTAAGACATTCATCGCTTTACATTTCTCTATCGTAAGTTGAAATAAAAACAAATTTTGATTACATTCTTACTCTTTAAAAATTGTAGGTTTCAAAATACAAAGTGTTTTGAAACTTGCAACCCACATAGTGTTTTAAAACCATCTACAGATAACAACCCAATACCATAAATACATATAATTTATTCCAATTGTTCCTCATATGTCACCTAAATTTTATTTTTTTGTATTCCCCACCTGCAAGTCCTCTCTACGGTCTCCACCATTTACCTTTAAATAGGAGAATGCAAAAATTCACAACACAGTATTTTCCAACCTACAATTGTTTTGTGCAATTTCATTTTTAAACACTATACCATCAAAAAAAAAATTAGATTTAGATTGCATATTTACTCGTGTCACCTTGTAACTCCCACGTACTCTATAGCCACTCTACACCAAAAATCGATGGTTTGTCACAAAATAACACACCATACAATACATTGATTTGTATAATGTTGTGTACATTATGATGTTTTTTTTGTATGTTATGATGCCTTTAACATGCATTTTATAGGGAGAATAACCACGTACAAAAGTTAACACATCAACTAAGGGTGGAGCCCACACTAAAGAAAAGGTTATTAAGAGACATTTCACCATGAAAATAACACAGGGCACCCCAACACTTCCTGGGAATGTTGCAAGAACTAACACATCTCTATTACATTATTAGTGAAAGATAACATAGTACAAGGTATATAGACCTATCGAATTCATCCAATATAATGAAAGCAGGACACAACCAAAAGTGAAATAAATAAATCTTGAATAATAAAATACATAATGGATTTTCATCCAAATTATTGTCTAGAAAGCCAATTTTAGCTCCATTGCATAGATATCTTGCATGCAATCACCCAGTTTGCAATTCTTCAACATTTTTCTTTCAAGGCAAACAATATAAGTATATAACTAGTTTCTATAGGAGTTCAACCAAAGAGAAAAGATGCCAATTTTTTTAGTGCAAGCCTTCAAAGAAATAAATTGTTCTTATATTCAATTCATTAAGTGAAGTGTGACTATGCAAGTTGACCTTTCATTCTCTATGTAAAGAAAATTGATATTTATATTTAAACCATCTCTTCTTGTCCTTTTTTATGGTTTTCCTCTACCTTTTATTATTGTTTAATTGTTGTGTCATTAAGATCCTTAACTTGCTTATGTAAAATTCTACAATTTATAAATGGTATTGAAATTGTGTATAATCATGCCCTTTTCTTTTCACTAAAAATTGTTAATTTTAAATAATCTAATCTCTTTGAAAATATTCAATGGCAAAAGAAAAATCACTTTTTTTGTGATTCACCTTATAGTTTAGAATTTCATTTGAAATAAAACTCTCCCCTTTTCCTTTCAAAAATTAAATTACCCTTAATATACAAGTTGAAACGAAAAAATTGTAAATCTTAGATATATACATGTATCAAATAAATGTAGTTTCCCACATATTCAATTCTAAATAATTATTTTTGTGAATGTGTATGGTTGGTAATCCATTTGCTCACCAAAACCCTTTCGAAGCAACATTGTTGTAGAGAAAACATGTAAAATCACCCTCTCACATTAACTCTGAAAAATGAATGTACAGCAACATTATGGGCTAGCTACCAAATTTGGCTTAGGTGGTCATTATAACCCTCTAGTTCCTTAGTTTGGTTGTTTTCATTTGCAACCTCCAATATCCTTTGCCTTTCATGTCTTCCATTTCTAGAAGAATAGTGATCAAGTTCCTCATGATGTTCAAGTAAAGCCAAAAATAGGTGAAAATGTGAATGATAAGGAAGTAAAGTGAGCAACCAAGATGATTTCAACAATCTTGCACCCTTCCAAAAAACATTTAACCACTGATTTTAAAGTTGGCTCACTCCCTCTCATAGATGGAGCACCTTCGACATAATAAGTGTTTATGCCTTTTTTATAGAGATTCTAGCTAGTTTCTCTTTAGTGCCTTGTATATGATTCTAGTCATCCTTTGGAATTATTTCTATCTTTGTTAGCAACTTTTAAATTTTCCATTTTGGGTATCCATTCTTTTCTTAAGTGTTTCTTAAGATATTTTTCCTCATTCTTCTTGTAGATGTTCAAATTATCCTAATTGATATTATGCACTTGATCCTGATCCACTAACATCATATCTTCTTAAATCACTTCTTTACTAACCAGTTAATTAAATAATCCTTATTTAATTAATTCATCGTAATTCCTCTTTTAATTAAACAAATCAACTTTATTTGATTAAATCATTATCTTATTTTAATTAAATAAATCATTTTATTTAATTAATCCTAATATTTCCCCTTTGATTAAATAAATCAATTTTATTTAATCCTAATGTTCCCCTTTTGATTAAATAATTCATTTTATTTAGTTAAATTGTATTCCCTCTTTTGATTACATAAATCACCCTTATTTGATTAAATCTAACATCATCCCTTTTAATTAAATAAATCAAACTTTATTTAATTAAATGTCCATTATTCCTCTCATTTGATTTAAATCGATCCAAAAATCTAAATCAAATCTCAAATCAACTAATCTCCACCTAAATTAATTAAATCCTAATTAACTCTAACTCTAATCCATCAAATCCTCTAGATTTTGCAACTTGCACATGTAAATCAATTTAATTGATTTATAAATTCTTCTATTTTCATTCAAAAGGGGATCTCATTTGGAATATTCCCCCAATTTGAAATCTCCCTCGAAAAGGACTTGTCCTCCAACATGGCATTAAAGCCTCTTACAAGTCCTTTTTCTTGAGCCAAGTGGCATTAACTCCTCTTCCACATCCTCTTCCACAAGCCATCTTTCAAATTTCAAATTTCCACCTAACTGCATTCATTTGCACATTGACCAAAATGTGCACAACCTCCCTTCAATAGCATGTTGACAAGTGGCACATTGTTATTGGTTCATTTTTAATCTCGCGTCCTTCATGTTTCTCATTCCTTCATCCTTCTTTCTTATAAATAGAGGGCTTCTCTATTGATTGAGGATCCACAACTTTATGCAAAGTCACTATCTTCATATTTTAGGCAAGTCCATCCATTGTTCATCAAGGTTTTCATAGCATTTCATCAATCTTAGCTAGGTTATGGTCAAATTTTCATCAAGGAGCACAATCATCAAATATTCATCAAATATTTGCAAGGAATTAGGAAAGGGCTTCTTTCCATATCAAAGAAGCACCAATGCCCCCATGGGATGTTGGTTTGGATGTTTTGAATAAGACTTGGTAGCTTTTATTTGGTTTATTTCACTTTATTTCTTGTTCTTGGCATTTGAATGAATTGCATGGGGAATGATTGTTTTAGACTTGTTTAACGACTAACATTGGGTTGTTTGATGATGCTTGATAAATTCTAGACCAACCATTCACATTTTGGTGCTAGAAGGAGGGTCAATCTTGAGAAATTAACACATTTTTTGGTCAAAATTTTGCTATTTTTTCAAATTTTGTGTGTTACAAGAAAGAGCGATGCTGTAAAAGAAAAACATCAATGCTATGAGTCCAGCACCACTATATAGCAACATTGTATCTTTTTCAAAGAGCGATGCTCTAGTCATTTTCCACTTGGGCTGACCAGTCAAACTCCAAAGGGCGACCCTTGGTGAAACAACGATGCAATCGTAGTCTTTGTTTCTCCACATAATGACGTTGACTTCACCAGAGCGTCGCTAAACTTCTCCAAACAGCGATTCCTTTGTGGATTGTGATGTTGGGGTGGGGTAAAATTTAGCTTTTCAGTTTTAATTAACATGTGCTTTTTGTTTTTATCACCTTAAGCTTTTAACCTATTTTTTGGCTCTATTTTTTGTAGATTAACCAGCTTTTGTAGGTTGAGGTGATCAAGGAGGGAAGAAGGAAACAAGGAGAAGTTTTAGTATGGCATTATCACATAATTGTAACAAGTGTTTTTAAACACTTTGGGAGCAATTATAATCCCATTTTAAGGATATTGTTATCTTCAAATTTTTTAGGACTCAAATAATTTTCATTTGGGTTTTAAAAAGAACAAGAAAAGGGTTAAAAAGAACCTTAGGAACTTACTAGAGTTGGTTTTGGATTTAACAATTGAAAAAGAAAACTTCACACTTCATATTGGTGCTATAAAAAGAATCCATTATTGCTTTTGAGGTTTAAAATGAATGTGTCTTTTGTGTTTTGTAATCTCTTTTAAAAAATAATATCAATTGAAAGGCATATGCACTTCTGTCACACTTCATTGCGATCTTGAGAATCAAAATTATTTTGATGATATCAAGTTGTATAAAACATTACCTCCACACTTCAATTTGGGTTTCTTAAAATTGAAAAAATCTTTCTAGTGTGAGTTAGGTATATCGTGTGTGTTCTCGCTTTGTTCATGCAAAAAAAGATTGATCAAACTACGGATGTGCTTGCTCGCTATTGTTCACCTTTAGAGGGCCTTCCTAGTGGGAAAAACTAATCGCCCTAGGGAACAACCCAACCAGGAACACGCTAAATCCAAGCGACTTCCACCCAGTATATAAGTGTAGGTACTTGAGGAAAGTTCAAGTATCATAAGGATTATTCTTACAAGAAGGGAAGCAATAGTCTCTTGTTGTATGGATGATCCCCCATGAATGAAATGCCTATACTAGAACCTTTTATAGTAATCCAAATCCCTATTTATTTGTTGGTGCAAGAATGATCATTCTGAAGCCATCCCACGTACTTATGGTTCAAAGTAGAGATGAAGAGTTCATCATGGGAGACTCATGAGAACTGAAGCTTGGTTGACCTGAGAATTGTGTGTCATGGAGGGGAGCCAGTGTGGTCAAGCTTCTAATCTTCCTCTTTGAATAAGCACAGCTGGATTTATCCAAGTGGGAATTCAACAAATATTGTCTCTTTCTATCTTAGGGTTGTGCATCATTTTGGAATCAAAACACTTTGCTTGGATCTAAAACATTGGAAAACAAACATTCAACAAAATCCTCAAAATTTAAAACCCTTTAGGAGGAGAAAATGTTATTAAAGAAATCCAAGCGCTATTGCTCGCCCTACGGATTTCATCATTAGAGGCTTCTAAGTATTTGGATTTACATCTCAATTTTCTCTTACTAAAGTCAGCATTAGGGAACTATTGCCTTGATTCTCTTGATTTCCACATAATGGACTTTGTGGGATGAAAATAAATCAAGTCCTTAGACATTTAGTTTGAAAGCTAAACAAGAAAGTGTTTATGGTAAAAAGAATCAATCTAAGCAAGATAAAAGACAATTGAAACTCACATGTGCTTGATCCCATGATTTCCCATAAATTCAAAGTTCTCAAGCCAAGTCGTCATAAGAACCTTAGTCCAAAAGCTCATGAGGAGCGTCTTTCAAGACTTCACAAAGTTAGAGAAAGGTTGGTCTGTAATTTTTACAAAATAGCTTCAAAGAAAAATCCCAATTTGTACTCATTTTATTATAGTCAAAACCCGAGTCTCTTTCAAAGATTTGAATTTCTTACATAGGAATTCCAAGCATGTTCTTCAATACCGAGGTCTTGTAGAAAATAAATCTCTCTAAGTCCCATTTAGGATAAAAATCAACATTCTCACCCATCCCTCAAGCATCAATCAAATCTCATCCCATCAAAAACTCTTAAAATCTTGGAAAAATCCTTCATGCTAGACTTTTGGCAAATATTTTAAATCAATTCAAAATCATCTTGTTTGACTAAGTATGTGTAGATGAATCCTTCTTCATATTCTTAGTTAAATTATCACCTTGTGGAAAAATTTATCCCAAGATAACATCCAACATATTTCATTTTATGAGTTCATTATCCAATTCCAAATCAAACTCAAATCAAATCAAAAATCAAAAATCAAAAAGTCCTAGAGTCTAGTGTCCCTTCAAGATTCTTGAGAGTTTAATCATTGACACCATCCTTTAATCCTTAAAATACTTAGATTTTCTTCTTTGAGCCTAAAATTTTAGACCAACCTAAGGAATTAGAGATTTTATCCCATATTCCTGAACATTTATCCTTATTTTATGGTTCAAAGTTGATCTCAGTACAAGAAAAACATGGAAACCAACAAAGAAACATCTACTTCAAGTGACTTGAGTCAAACCGCTCCCGAAATCAATCCCATTGGATCTAGAAATCCCCCACCCAATCTTCCTCTATTACCACAAGATCCTCAAGAGGAAGGTTAAGTGGAATACATCACCAACAATTTCTTGGGGATGACTCAAGATGAAATCATAGAAATGCTCCAAAATCTTGAAACCCACAAAATTTTCAATGCCATGATAAGACTTAATCCTTCACAATACATGCTAGAATTGGCAAAAGAAGGGGCTAAGATCTCTTCTAATTTTGAAATAAACATTATTGTGGAGAAACCTCTTGGGATTATGCCACTAGTCTCATTCACACCATATTTAAAAGCATCATTCAAAGCATTGTTCAACCCATCCCCCAACCCACATCATCTCTTCCTCCAACTCAACCAATTGTCAACAAGGGGAGTTCATTACTTCATGCTCTTCAAACACATCCCCTTGTAAACAACCAAGACTTGGATGCAAACACCATCTTGGGTCAATCTATCCCTCAAGATCTGAAAAACCCATACTTTCCACTCATCTTTCATGACACCAATAATTCATCCTATTTCATTGCAATACCGACATATCCTCTTAACACACATGTCTCCCTCCCCATGACCTCACAAGGGGAAGATGGATTATTTGGAAAAGGGGGAATATTTGATCCCTCATCATCATCACTTTATCAAGTGAACATACCACCTATCCTCCCACCAACATCAATATCAACACCAATCCTTGGTTTAGGGAAACCCCCTTTACTTATCCAAAATTAGCTGAATCAAATCAATCTTCCAAGCATACCAAATCTTGTAGGCATACCACTGACATTGCAACAACAGGTGGCGTCAGTCCAAATATATCAATCCACCATTACACCATCCACAAAATCTCAAAACATGGTCTTCCAGGGACCTAACTCATCAACCATACTCTCCACCACACAACCCATCATCATCACTCAAACACCCCAACAACCACCCCAACATAATCTCATAACACCATCTCATACCATTATGAATCCCCCACCTCTACCAACAAATCCAAACATGGACAACCAATACAACATCATGTTGCAAGCGGCTTAGCAAGCTTATCAAAGGGCACTTCAGTAATTCCAAACCCAACAAGCCGCACAACAAGCACAAATGTAGAAAGTTGCACAACAAGCCCAATAGGTTGCCCGAGTGCAAGAACAAGCATTGCTACAACAACAACAAGCCCAAGCCCAATCACAAGATTTATTGTAACAAAAACAAGCCGCACAAGTTGTGCAAGCCACTCAAGCTACACAATCTTCACAAGCACACGCACAAGCACAAGCCCAACATCAAGCACAACAAGCTCAAGCACAAGCCTTGTTATAGAAACAAGCTTACCAACAAGCTTTGCAGAAATATCAAGCACAACAACAAGCATTGTTGGCGCAACAACAACAGCAGTCCCAACAACAAGACCAACAACAATATTTTTTGGCACAACAACAACTACAAGCATATCAACAAGCATTAGCTGCACAACAAAATCTCATGCACACACCACCCAATCTGAAATTCACTCCATCCATCATCCAAGTCACTACACCAACCCAAAACACATTCATTCCACCACCTGACCTACAAAGCGATTTGTCCGCCCAAACAAAAAATCTCTCACAATAGGTGTTGGACATACAATTAGGGAAGACCACAAAATCACAAGGTAATTTATGCCCTTATCCATTCGACATGAGCATTGTGATGAAGCCATTCCTACAAGGCTTTGAGATACCAAAATTTGACAAGTACCGTGGACTCAAAAATCCTGAAGATCACATCAGGGAATTCCATGTACATTGCATGGAGGTTGCCTACGATGACTCTTATCTAATGAGGCTCTTCCCCAAAAGTCTAGTTGGCCCAGCCATGGAATGGTTCTCTTTTCTTCCTCCTAAAATCAAAAATTTCCAAGAAATTGTGGACACCTTCATGCAAAATTATTCATTCAACATGGTCATGGACGTAAGCTTAGAAGAGTTCTCCAACCTCAAGAAAAAAAGGGAGGATCATTTGCATCCTTACTACAACGATGGCGATCCAAAGCCAATAGAAGAAAGTGGGTCATGCCATAAGAACAAGTCTGAACTATCATCACAAATCTTCAAGGAGCCTTGGCCTTGCATCTCAAAGTACAGTGCATCACCTCCTATGATCAACTCATCCCCAAGGTTCTCAACATCGAAAGAGCCCTCATTGCACAAGGGGGGACACCTACGTATCAAGACAATCGCCCATCAACAAGCTATAACGATAAACCTCAGACATGGGTGAAAAACAAAAATGTTACCAATGATGGTGTTGTTGATGCCAAGGTTGTGATCAATGTCCCAAAACCAAACGCATAATAGGAAACTTACCAACAACCTCAGAATAATGCCCAAAACACCCCCCGACCCAACACATCGCAACAACAAAACAACACACAAACGGTCAACAATATGAATGATCAAGGCAGATCATCCACATGAAATTGATATCCCCCAAAATGAAAGTACACACTTCTTGGAGAATCGGTCGAATCTGTCATGAAGTGACTCATTGACACCAACATCATCACACTCCCAATCATTGAAAATTACCAGGAGCCTCAAGTTAAACCACCCTGGTATAACGAGAAGCACTTGTGTTATTTTCATAAGATAAAGGGGAATACAATAGCTAGTTGTATGAGGATCTAGAACCTGATTCAAGTTCTTATTGAAGATAAGACCATCACCATTGAGAAACCAAATAGAAATCAGGACCTCAAGATATACACAAATCTGATGCTGGATCACAATAAAGCAAACAACAATGGAAGAGACAAAAATTATGGCAGCATCAACCACATTTATGACCATGTTGTTACATCTTTATATGAATGGGTAAGTTTTTTCCATATCCCAGGATCCAAAGTCGAGTGTGGATTCACCACATGAGGCGTAAAAATCACTATCCCCGGACCATCCACGAAAGATAGAGCACCCCTTGCAAAATAAAAGTCAGTTTCCAGTGACTACAATATCTTGGAATAGCTAAAGAAGACCCCCGCCCAAATATCCATCATGGAGTTACTGATAATTTTTCCTGCACATAGAGAGATTTTAGAAAGGGCCCTTGTTGAGTCTTTTGTACCCACAAACCTTGATACAGATCAGTTCCAGGCTATGATGGGACACATCACCATGCCACATCTCCTCTTATTCTTTGAACAAGACCTCCCAACCCATCCATCTCACAATCATGCACTTCATCTTGAAGTCTTTGTCCATAAAAATAAAGTCAAACGGGTCTTGGTGGATGGAGGTGCGGGGTTGAATATTTGTTCCCTCAAGCTAATAAAAAATCTAGGATTTTCTAAAGACATGATTGAAAAGGGAAAAGGCATCACCATCTGGGCTTATGATGATCAGGAAAGAGTGTCTCAAGGCACCATCCAACTACCTATCCAAGTAGGACCGTCTATCATGGAGACTACTTACCAAGTTCTTGATCTCGGCCTCCCTTATAAAATTATTTTGGGGTGCCCATGGATCCATGGGATGAAAGCTATTGCATCCACATTTCATCAATGTGTTAAATTCCCTTATGAAAACCAAGAGGTCACAATTCATGGTGACCCAAAGCCCTTTGCTTACTACAAGAACCTGGAAGCCAAATATTATAAAATCTCACAACTCCTCAAGAATGATGAAGGCCCTATGACTCCATATATAGATCTAAAGAAATGATCTATAGTTTTTGAAGATCCAATTTTGTAGATGTTCAGGTTTGGCAATAGACATATTTCTAGAAATGCTTAAAACCCTAATCTTTTCTATGTGAAACACATAAGCATTCATAAAATTTTATATTTTTGGAGTAATATAATATACTCAAAAGAACAATTTCAGATTTTGAAAATATAGTAATTGACTGAATCTATCTTGCAACAATGTAAATAAACACTTTATTATCTTTTTAGATGAAAATATTATGAAAAAAAATCTATTTTCAATGCCTTTTTACCAAAAATATACACGCATAAATGAAAATTTCAAACAACCTAAGATTTAATGCAAATCATAGCCGGCCTTTTAATATTTCAAAAATATTTTAATGTGCAATAAATATTAGGTTCACCAAAATATGATGTGGGAAAAAGGGATCTAGGGTCTAAATCACACTTTCTTTTAATAATATTGGAAGGAACAAAAGATGATCACAAACACCCACTTGGCTACTAATTGCTATGGAAGATCCAAAATGATAGATCAATTTTTTGGTTTTTTCTTTGGGGTATATGGGGTTGATTATGAATTAACTTGATTTGATGATACAAATTTGTACTTAGGCTAACTATGCAACTATAATAAACTATTATGATTTCAAAGAATCACTTAACATAAACATAGAAAAGGATCACATAACAACAAAGTACATATATATAGGATCTTGGAATACAAATTGGAGCTCAAGCTAGCTAGACAGTGGTATTGGCACCCTAGAATTAGAAATAAAAAATCTTCAAAGTTAGAAATAAGATCTCATATGGTCACCATCTATAGGCTCTTTCCTCCTAGAATTAGCTTCAAATCTTCAAATATTGATGATTAATTTCACATTCCCTAATTTTTTGACATGTGAGGCTCGAATGCTTGATCTTGCAATTAGGTCTTCAATCCTTCCCCAAATCCACTTTATATCTCTCACTTGCACATAAAAGAGGAGAGGTAGGTTTGTGTCGTAAGGGGCTTACCTAAGTCAAACCTAGTTTTGGTGTTTCCACCTCCACAATAGCTATGATGGTGTAAAGAGTGCTTACCCTTGGTCGGGAAGAGGAAAATCAATAAAAGGAATGATAAATTGATGAGTGTTGTAACTTACCACTCATATATGCTTTCTTTCATGGAATAAAGTCATTGCTAGTCATCTTCAAGGAGAAATGGATGATTGATTGGAAGTCTCACAAGTGTTATTACCCATAAAATAAATGAACATAAAACATGAATAAAATCACATGTAAACTTGATGCATTGCTAACATAAATCTTGACTGATCATAAGTGTTGTAAACTCTACTAATTCTTCTCTTGAATATTTTTAAATATGTTCAAATGTGATTCCAATATGCTAGGATTTTAAATGGTGAAAAGGACTTGTATTTATATGCATTTCTTTATTTCCCCCATAATTAGTTATCACAAGTTGACAAATAAATTTAAATTTATAAAAGTTAAAATATCGATAATGGCATAATTAAATCAAGGATAAAATAGGTTGGATAGGGGTGCTAGTACCCTAGTCCAAACATATTTTGGGTCTTTAGTTGTCATTAAATAAATATTAAATCATAATTCCCAAATTTAATTTTTTATTTTCTAAAGATGACCATAAAGTATGAAAATTAAGAGCACAAATGGGTCTAGACACATAAGGGCAAGATAAACCTAGTGTGAAATTGTTAAGGGTGATGATTTCCAATGCTAAACATATCCTACCTCATCTTGTATGAGAGGTATTATGGTCTTTCATGAGGTATAATCTTGATACGATTTCTATGGCTCTTGTTATTTTCTCTTTTGGAGTTTCTTGTTGTATGCTATTATTTTACTTAGACTTCATATTATGGAAGATAATCCTTATTTAATTCTTGAAAATTTTGTGTATACTTAGTATCTTTTGTGAGTGATATCCTACCTCAAAAGTGTCTTGTGAGAGTGTGTTTGGGACATGTGGTCATCTCCTAGCACAATGTATGTTAACCTTTTGGTTTTAGATGGTAGGGTGGCATGGAAACCATTGTTGGGGTTCGAAGGATCGAGGATCAAAAGTGACATTATTATCTCCTTATCTCCTTGTTATTTTTCTTTTAATTTTCTCAATTCAATTTAATTTGATGTTAAAATGATATTTGAGTCCTCTCTTTATGTAATTGTGAAAGAACCTCTCTCCTTGAGATGAATTGCAACCAATTGCTTGTTTGTTAGTTGTTTAGCCTTATTTACGTGTCTTGGTATTGGTGACAAGCATAATTTTAAGTGAATAATTTTATGTTTATGCATTGATAAGTTCAAATTAAGTTAGGAATATTTTCTTTGGGTTTAAAATGAACTTTAGTGTCATCTTGTGAGTTCGGGCAACCTAGATCTGCTCAAGAGTCATCAAACTCACTCAAAAAGATTTTAAGTGTGTTTGGGTAGCTTTGTTAGTAGTGGGGCATCCTGGTACTATATTGGGGTGGCTTGGTTGATAGTGGGGTACAGCCCTAGTTGTGGCGAACCCTAAACCTCCAATTGCACAAGAACAAAAAACAAATCAAGATGTTAGATCAAATGCAAATAAGAATGAAGGATTCCCCATGAAATCCATCTACTCAAACTTAAACTAGGAAAATGAAGAACAAACTAAATAAATGAAAGTAAATCCTAATTAAGTGAGAAAACTAGTGATCCCATGGGGGAATTGATGCCAATTGAAATGTTGAAATTGGCCCTTTTCAAATTTTAAATTGCAATGTTGATGTGTAGATTTATCAAATCTCCTCAATGAGATTTGAGCATAACCTAGCTATGAGAAGTGAAATGGTGAATATGTGGAATGATGTGCTCAAAATTAGCTCTCAATGTCAAGAGAGTAACTTTGCCTGAGATTGTGGATGATGAATGAGGAGAGAAGCCTCCAATTTATAGATTTGAACTTGGAAGAGAGGGAAAGATTTGGGAAATGTGGGACTAACTTTCACCCAATGGCCAAATGCCACTTGTCACCATGTGAATGGTTGATGGTTGTGCAAATTTTGGCCAAAGTGTTAATAAATGCAATTAGGTGGAATTTGAATTTGAGGAAATGACATGTGAGAGGGAAAAAGGAATGAAATAAATACAACTTGGCTCAATGCACAAGGACATGTAAGAGGAGTGAATGCCTTGTTGGAAGTACCCATCCACTTGGACTTTTTGAATTCAAACTTGAGGCAATATTCCCTTTTGATGCCATGTGAGGGAAAATTAAGATTTAATAAATGAATTAAATCTATTTTCATGTGCAAGTTGAGTCCTCTAGAAGATTTTAGTGATAGGGAATAACTTAATCAAGATTTTGATTAATTTAATGAGGGATTAGATGATTTGACAATTTTGACTTAAATTGATGAATTGATTTAAATCAGAATTGAGAGGAAATGATTAATTAAATAAATGATTTTTATTTATTTAAATAAGTGGGAAAATGTTAGATTAAATCAAATAAGGTTTAATTTATTTAATTTAATAAGCAGTCTTTAGAGACTTTAATCAAATAAAATGATTTATTTAATTAAATAGAAACATAAGGTTAATTAAATTAAATTGATTAATTTAATCAATGGAGGAGAAAGACTTAATCAAATAAATAATGATTTATTTAATTAAGAGACATCATATGATGAATAGTTGAGAGTATGATTTAGGAGGAAATGTCGTTAGTAATCAAGATCAAGTGTGCCGAACCGAATTTGCACATTTTCCATGTCTACATTCTGCCCCTCTTTGAAGCAATGTACTTGTTACATTCATTTAAAGAATAAACTGCTATTATCAAAGTTCAAAATTTTCTTGATTTTTTTAGATGCCCCACTATTGCCCCAGTGGAAGGATTATGCTAATATTTTGCCCCCTCGAGAGATCGGCTGAAAATTGTGATTTTTTTTTGGATGATCTCGTGAAAAAAGAGGACGAGGTGCCTAACAAGTTCAAAACACCCAAGGTTGCCAAAAAAGATGCAAAATGGCCCTCGATTGGACAAAAATAGGATTGGGGGACTAAAACCCTAGCTAGAAGGTCAAATTAGGTCAAAAAACCCTAATTTTTAGGCTTAAATAGACCTTTAGAGGTCACTTTCAACACATTTGCATACTTATCCTTTAGAAAATTTCACACTTTTAGCTTTGAGTCTTAGTCAAAATGGCACAATGATAGCTTCCCAGGGACATGTCGGCGAGAGTACAAGTGCACCAACGACTAGTCGGCGTAGGACCCATGGTATGTACCCTTATCCGACTTTCATGTTTCTCATTTTATGTGCATTAAATAGGGTAGAAGTGTCTTTTAAGTTGAGCGATGCTATATAGCACCACTGAAAATGCTTGATCAACACCATACGATCTTGTATTGGACCGCATATGCAAATAGCATCGTGAGTCTCAGTTTGGGTATTAGGGTTTGTCG
>VCHN02000282.1:0-46144 GCA_007115665.2 Sequoiadendron giganteum
ATAATGTAGAAAGCTTCAGAAGTATGCTAGTCTTTTGTCTTGGGTACAAGTCAGATATGTAATGGCCTTAAATAGTTATATATAAATTACTGATATCAAAAGAAATATAAAATTTAAACCATGTACTCTCATATATGTAGTCTAGTAGATTATGAATGATATATATCAAGGATATTTTCATTTATCTTTAATGGTGCATTTGAATGTGTGATTTTGTTCTATGCTTTGACTTGGAGAGTTTATTAAATGCTAGAATTTAGCCATAGGTTTGTTAGAATGTGCATAGGATCTGATAAGGAGTAGTGTTCTAAATACTATGATTTTTTTTAGTGTAAGGTATTACTTGAATAGTCCATCTAGGTCAGGGTTAAATAATTTGTGTATTACTAGGTGTTCCATATTCGACTTCGTTTGCCCAATTGATGAAGCACTAGCCTATTTGTCCAGAATTTGTGCAATAAATGAACTAGGAGTAAGTCCAATTATAGGCTCAAAATAATAAAAAAAACTCATTATAATATTGGCAATTCTGATATGTAAGTTTGAGATATACCTTTGTTCCTAGTAAGTGGTACATTATTTGCTTGAAGGATCAACTAAATCTTAGTAGATTTTGTTCATTTTTTGATTATAGGAACTTATATGTGCTGAAGTGTTCCATGTTTGAATAAATAATACTGAACACAATAAGGAAATACCTTCCTTGTTCCCATAAAGCCTAAAGAGAAGGGATAGAGATCCCATAATTCTTTACTCATTACGTTGGCCTCTAACCTAGGAATTTCTTGAATATAAGGCTTCACATCACTTTTGAGTGTTTTGGGGTTCAATAGGAAAAAACACCAACAGAATTGGTGACTTTGCTAAGGGACTGGCCCATTTTCTAACCGCCTCAATACTGTTACCACGGCCCTGCGGTCTTCCTTCGTACTCGTTGCGGTGGAGCGGTGTTCACCCCGTTACCACCAGTGCTTTCTCTTTCATCCACGGTAGCGCGGGTTGGCATCTTTCTGCCGGCAATATTTTTGTTTTTCGTGCTGGTGGAGTGTTATGGAATAAGGACAGTTATTCATTGCATAAGGACTACATTTAAATATGTTTTGGATGTGTTTTTGCTGGCATACTTTATTTGCTTTTAATATCGTATTTAATATTTTGTGGTCGTGGAATTTGTTAGATAGAGGCATGTTTGTAATTTTTGTGTGGACATAAATTTAATATTAGGATTGCTCTAAAGAAGCAAATTTCTTGGTTGTTCTGTGTTAAAGAATTTTATGATTATAGTTAACAATTTTTTTCGTTTTTAGTGTTATTATCTATCTTTATTCCTTCACATGGTATCAGAGCATAAGGTTATTTGTAGAGAGTCTGTAAATCATGGTTGCAAGAACAAGCTTGTCTAATCCCCAAATTCCGTAGCTAAATGGAAAGAATTATGACTACTGGTCTATAACAATAAGAGCCTTGTTTTGTTCACAAGATTTATGGGAGTTTGTAGAAAATGGATTTCCTAAGCCAGCAGATGCTACAACAGATAATGCCTTGACACAAGCAGAGAAAGAATTGCTGAAAGACAACAACAAGAAGGATTCAAAGGCTCACTTTTTCATTCTACAAGGAGTACATGAAAGTATTTTTCCTAGAATTTCAGCTGCAACTAGGTCCAAGCAAGTATGGGACATTTTACAAATTGCATATCAAGGAATGGACAAAGTTAAAACTGCAAAGTTGCAAATACTGAGAAGAGAGTTTGAGACTCTGTTTATGAAAGATAATGAGTCTGTAGATCATATTTTACTCAGATAATGGGATTGGTAAACCAGATGAAAACACATGGTTAGACACTAGAAGATGTCAAAGTTGTAGAAAATATTTTAAGAAGTTTACCTGCAATATTTGAGTCAATTTCAATCACTATAGAGGAGACAAAGGACCTCACCCAGTATTCAGTTGATGAGCTTTATTCTTCACTTATTTCTCATGAGCACAGACTCAGTAGAACAAAAAATATGTCATTGGAGCATGCATTCAAGACACAAGCTTCAATTAACCAAGGAAGAGGCAGAGGTAGAATGAATTTCAGAGCAAGAGGAAGAGGTTTCAACAGAGGTTGAAGAAACAACTCGTCAAGTTCAAGTGGAAGAGGCTGCAGCCAAAACCCATCTGAAAATTTTCCTCATGGTTAGAGGTATGAAAAATCTCAAGTCCAATGCCATTATTGTAAAAACATTTGACACTACATGAATGAGTGTAGGAAGTAGTATGATATGGGTAGACAAAATGCAAATTTTACTAAAGAGAGTCAAGACCATAGACCAGATAAAAGCACAATGGTTTTAGCCTGTAATGTAGCTCAAGCTAGTGAGAAAGATGTTTGGTTCTTAGACTTAGGCTGTAGTAATCATATGATAGGAAATTTAGAGTTATTCACGAGTCTAGATGAGAATATTAAGTCAGATGTCACCCTGGGTAATGACAAAAATGTGTCAGTTAAAGGAAAGGGAAATGTTAATATTCTGACCAAGCAGGGGGAGCAAAAATATATCTCGGATGTTCATGCCAAGTCTAAAACACAATTTGATGAGTGTAGGATAGCTAGTTCAAAAGGGTTATAGAGTGACTTTTAGAAATGATATGTGCACAATTTTAGACAAATACCCAAGTAGCCAGTTAATAGCTAAGATCAAGATGACAAACAGTAGAATTTTTCCTTTGAGAATTTAGCCAGATTCGGGCAAAAATTATGCACAAGCACAAGAGGTAACAAATGGAATGCAAATTGTCTTTCAAGCAGAAGTGAAGGATGAAAACTGGCTGTGGCATTTAAGATTTGGTCATTTGAGTTTTGGAGGTTTGAATTTTCTTCATAAGAAGAGTATGGTTAAAGGAATTCCATTAATTAAAAAACTCGAGAGAGTTTGTGAAGGTTGCATACTAGGAAAGTAGCATAGAGAGTCTTTCCCAGTAGGGAAATCAACAAGAGCAAAATCCCCTTTAGAAATCATTCATTTAGATGTTTGTGGTCCAATGCAGACACCTTCAATAGGTGGTAGTTATTATTTTCTGACTTTCATAGATGATTATTCAAGAAATGCATGGGTCTATTTCTTAAAACAAAAAAGTGAAGTGTTTGATTTTTTTCTTCTGTTCAAATGTCTTGCTGAAAAATAGAGTGGTTATTTCATTAAAGTACTAAGAACAGATAGAGGAGGAGAATACATATCAAGATAATTTTTAAATTTATGCAAAGATCATGGTATACACAAACAATTCACAACCAGATACAGACCTCAACAGAACGGGGTAGCTGAGAGATAAAACAGAACCATAATGGAGATGGCTAGAAGTATGCTGAAAGCCAAGCATTTGACAAATGAATTTTGGGCTTAAGCTGTATCATGTGCAACATATATAATGAATAGATACCCAAAAAAAAGTGTAATGAATATTATCCCTGAAGAAGCATGGACTGGTAAAAAGCATAGTGTATCTCATATGAGATTTTTTGGATGTGTTTCATATGCACAAGTACTTGATGAGCTAATAAGAAAACTTGATAATAAAGGAGAGAAATGCATTTTTGTTGGATATAGTGATGAATCCAAAGCATATAAACTATTCAATCCAACAACTAAGAAGGTTATAATCAGCAGAGATGTTCAATTTGTTGAAGATGAAGCATGGGATGGAAGTAGAGAGAGCACAATTAATGTTACAGTCAATATCCCTCAAGAGGAAAGTGAAATTTTCAGTTCCAGCAAATGTACCTGTTGTCCCAGTTCAACCTCAGACAAGTGGTCATCAATTGACACCAGCAAGCAATGTAAGAGCAGCAACAAGAGGACTGTAGATGCCAACCACAACAAAAACTTTTGGTGCTGGAACATCAAGTCCACATTCTGCAGATTCGAGTGATTTATCAAACCCGATTTTAGCAAGCATGAGAAGATAGAAAATCAGAAACATAAGTGACATTTATAATCAGAATGAAGGTGAGAATTATTCACAACAATTTACACTTTTTTTATTTTATTGACAAGCTGAAGATCCAATCCATTATGAAGATGCAATCCATTATGAAGATGCAATCAAAGAAGATAAGTGGAAAACAACAATGGATGAAGAGATAGATTCAATTGAAAACAATCAAACATGGGAGTTGTAGAGTCTTCCAAAAGACAAATATGTAATTGGTGTTAAATGGATTTATAAAACTAAATTGAATGCAAATGGAGAAGTGCAGAAGCACAAAGCAAGATTGGTTGTAAAAGGTTATGCACAACAACCTAGAATTGACTATACTGAAACTTTTGCACCTATAGCATGCCTTGACACACTCAGAATGTTATTGGCCTTAGCAACACATAATAGATGGTTAGTTCATCAAAGGATGTTAAATCAGCATTCCTTAATGGCTATCTTGAAGAGGATGTTTACATTGAGCAACCACCTTGATATGAGATATTGGGACAAGAAGATAAATTTTACAAGCTAAAGAAAGCATTGTATGGTCTGAAACAAGCCCCAAGAGGTTGGTATAGCAGAATAGATAGTTATTTCACACAAAATGGATTTTCCAGATGCAGTAGTGAACCAACTTTGTATACTAAGATGAATGAAAATGGTGAAATTTTAATTATTTGTCTTTATGTAGATGATTTAATCTTGACTGGAAATCTGTCAATTGATTTGTTCAAAGAAGCAATGATGAAAGAGTTTGAGATAACAGGCTTAGGTCTAATGAAATATTTTTTGGGCATTGAAGTAAATCAAAATCAAAATGGAATTTTTATTTCACAAGCAAAGTATGCTAAATAAGTTTTAAAGAGATTTCATATGATGAATTGCAAACCAACACCTACCCCAATGATAACTGGTCTGAAGCCGAGCAAGGAAGATAAAGGTTCAGATGTTGATTCTACACTATATAAACAACTTTTTGGTAGTTTGATGTATCTAACAACCACAAGGCCAGACATTATGTTTGCAGTTAGCTTAATTTCCATATTTATGGAAACACCAAAGGAGACTCATTGGAAGGCTAGGAAGTGAATCTTGAGATACATAAGTGGAACAAAAAATTATGGCATACAATACTCCAGATCAAATGAGTTTAAATTGACTTGTTATACAGAGAGTGATTGTGTTGGGAGCATCGATGACAGGAAGAACACGTCTAGAAACGTTTTTCATTTTGGCAGTGGAATTGTTTCTTGGGCTTCTAAGAAGAAACCAATTGTTACATTATCTTCAGCTGAAGATGAATATGTTGCAGCCACTAGTGCCTCTTGCTAGGCTATCTGGATGAGGAGAGTCTTGAAAGAAATTCAGCATGAACAATCTGATGCAACTTGCATTTACTGTGACAATAACTCAGCAATTGCTCTATCAAAAAATCCAGTTTTTCATAAATGCAACAAGCACATAGACACGTAGTTTCACTTCATCAGAGAGTTAATTAACAATGGAGAGATTACATTGAATTTTTGCAGGTCAGAGGAGCAGCAAGCTGAAATTTTCACAAAGGCATTGGGAAGAGATGAATTCATACATCAAAGAGACCGGCTGGGAGTCAAACTCTGCAGGAGTTGCAATAAAGGGGGAGTGTTGGGATTTCTCCCAAGTCACACACATGTTCCTGTACCTTACTGCGTAACTGATTCGACTGTCGCTCCTTCTTGCGGTTCAGCGACATCTACCGAGCTACTGCAACCCTTCTCTCTCCTGTCTGCGGTCTCGTGGTTGCCCTTCTCGCAGTCTACCAAGTTATCACAGTCTAACCACATGATGCCTGCAGCACTGCGGTTAACCACTTGTTCACTGTTGTCACCATCCCACGGTTACCCTCCTGACCATGTGCGGTGGCGCGGTGACCTTCGTCACTCCTTGACTAGCTTGTTTTCTGACTACCTCAATGTTGTTACCGTGGCCCCGTGGTCTTCCTCCGTACCTGTCATGGTGGAGCGGTGTTCACTGCGTTACCACCATTTCTTTCTCTTTCATCCACAGTAGCGCGGGTTGGCATCTTGTAGCAACGATATTTTTGGGTTTCGTGCTAGCGGAGTGTTATGGAACAAGGATGGTTATTCATTGCATAAGGACTGTGTTTAAATATGTTTTGGATGTTTTTTTGCTCGCATGCTTTATTTGGCTTTAATATTGTAGTTAATATTTTATGGCAGTGGACTTTGTTAGATATAGGTGTGTTTGTAATTTTTGTGTGGAAATAAATTTAATATTAGGATTGCTTTGAAGAAGCAAATTTCTTGGTTGTTCTTTGTTAAAGAATTTTATTATTATAGTTAATACTTCTTTCCATTTTTACTGTTATTGTTTGTCTCTATTCCTTCAAAATCTTTTGTGTGCAAGAATTTGAATCTATGCTAAAAGCCATGGATAATGTAAGATTTACATTCTATATTTTGTATCGATCTCTTTGTGATAAATAATAGACTACGTTCTGCTATGTATAAATTCTACTTCTACCCATTTGCAAGTATGCTTGAAATAATATGCAAGGAATGCCAGAGATTGTGTAGGATGACGATGAAAGTTGGTCATCCTGCTAGTTTGTGTATGGCTATAATCCTAAAGTATTGACTGTACCTGGCATCTTTCATAGTTACAAAATTATAAAGAAACATATGAATGTCTATTTAAGTCTTTTTGACTACTTTGATGTTATTGTTAGATTATGAAAGCAAAATTAGAAAGAAAGTAGAGTTTATCTTTTGAAAAGATAAGGTCTTATATTTGTAATTTTTCTGGAAAAGATAAAGATTTAAAATAGAAGATAAAGATTTAAAAACAAATCAATAAAAAAAAACTTGATTTTTTATGTGCAACACAGGTTGAAGATTTATTTATATCTTGTTGTCTTGAAGGCTAAGTTATTATTGTAATGAATTGTAATTGAAGAGCAGCAGTTGTGTGCAAGTTATAATAAGTTTCTCTAAGCAATAAGAATACCGATCTTTTCCCCAAGGATGTTTCCTTGGCATATTGTCAAGGTTTTACCATGTAAATCTGTGCCTTATTTATTCTTCTTTTATTCCATTTTTTTATCTTCAGTATTTCTTTGCATCTAACTTGTGCTGCAAATTATTTAAGTTTTCTGGGTTTTACATTTTCATTTACCCAATGTGGTATCAGGAACAATTATTTTGTAGCATCTGTGTTAGGATTTGGTGTTTGTTTTATAGCATCACATGGCAAAGATTTCGAATGCAAGGTTTGAGGTGGAGAAATTCAATGGGGAGAATAATTTTGAGCTATGGAAGCTCAAGATGCATGATTTGTTAGTGCAACAAGGATTGCACAAAATGTTGGTTGGAAGTCAAAGAAACTTGTAAATATGACTGATGAAGATTGTGTTTAGTAGATTATGTTCTTTTTAATATTGTTGGAGAAGATATGGTTGTAGGCTTATGGAGTAAAATGTAGAGTCCTTATATAACAAAATCCTTGACAAATTAGGTCTACATGACACCCTTGAATTTGATTCTATTGTGTGAGCTTTGTTGTCAAAAGAGGTGCAGAGAAAATCTAACATAGAATCCTCAACATATGAAGCAATGGTGGTTAGAGGTCGATCCAATGAAAAAGGGGAAGATTTGAGAGGTACATCGAGATCTAAGCCAAAAGGAAAAAGGGGTAAGGGAAAATGTTGGTATTGCAATTAATTAGGCTATCTTAGGAAAGATTGTTGGAAGAGGAAAGAGGACAATGATGAATCCAAAAATGAAGCAAATTTGGTTGTGAAGACCCATAAAAATGTCTTGAATGATATCATGCACTCAAATCAGGTATACTAACATCATTTCATCTTGAAACCCATCCTCTTTTCGTTTAATTAATTGTCATTTGCATCTATTAACCTAATTAATCTACTCGAGTTAATTCACCCCCTTTCATGCTAACATTTCATCTTATTAAATTAAATACATCAAGTTTAATTTAAATCCCTAAGTCCTCTTATTTAATTAAATAACCCTAAGTTATTTAATTAAATGTCATATCATGTCTCTCATTTTCATTAAATCATTTTATTTAATGAATATCATATAATTCTTCTAAAATTGCATAACCAACATTGTTTTAATTATTCAATTACTAATTAATTTAATTTCCCCGATTTGTAAGGGAATATTCCTCCTCTGCATATTCCTCCAAAAAAAGATATTGCTTTGCACAAATTAATCTAGTTTTAATTAATTGGATATGTGCAAGATCATCATGGAAAAAATAGGCCCTTAAGTGGCAACAAATTTTTAAAAAATCAGAGTTAGGCAACTTGACATAAAAATTTGAATAAGTTATGTATATTATTTCAAAAATATGTAAGAATAGAATTTGTATAAAATTGAATTTAGTTTCTAAATTACTAGGTTTATTTACAAAAAAATAAAATCTATTTGGTGAAAATTTGAAATTTCAATACAGTAGTACTTCAATTTCAAGGAAAAAATTAGAAGTAGGTGTCTGTCTGACCACGCTAACCACATTAAAATGATAATATTTTTTTATAATATTTTAGATATAAGTAGAGGACTCATGTTCCGATGTGAAGCATAGAATGTGACGCATGTTTTGGATTCAAAAAATATGATACCATTTGAAAGCTATAGATTTTTTTCAATCCGCCTAAAAATCAGGACTTTAGTCATAATTCAATAGAAAATGAATAATAATAATTTATTAAATTCAAAGTAAAGAATAATTTATATTGGTGGAAAGCTGAGAATCTCCTTTAAAAACCCTTTTCGTTTGATCAATTTTGGGTAAAAAAACTGTCGTCAGCCACATACCCATCATATTGCCACTTTTTGGCCCATCATGGTCCTGCACATACCCAATTAGATATCATTTTTCCATCACCCATGAGAATATTTTAAATAATATTTCCCCTCTTCACTCACTTGAAAAAGAGAATATTCTTACAAAGCTTAATGTGCAAGTGTAGACATGAAAAATATACCAATCACACCTAATCCTGATTTTACTAACACCAGTTCATCTTGAATCATCTCTCTTCTAATAATTTAATTAAATAATCTTTATTTAATTAAACTCATCACATTTCATCTCTTAATAAGTCAAAATATCCTATTAATTGAATAAATCATTTTTTATTTAATTAATCATATAGTCCCTTTTTTAATTAAATAATTCATTTTATTTAATTAATCTCTAAAGTCATTCAATTAAATTAAATAAATTAAAAATTATTTGATTTAATCTAACACCATCTTCTTTAATTAAATAAATCAAAATCTTTATTTAATTAAGCCTAAATCATTTTCCTCTCATTTTGATTTATTTCAATCCAAAAATCTAAGTCAAAATTGTCAAATCATCTAATCTTCATATAAATTAATCAAATCATGATTAATGCTAATCCTAATCACTCTAATCCTCTAGATTTTTCAACTTGCACCAATAAATCAATTTATTGATTTATTGGTTCGTCTATTTTCCCTCAACATGGCATCAAAAAGGATTTTTCTTCAAATTTGAAAATCCCTCCAGAAGGGATGAGTATATCCAACAAGGCATTAAAACCCTCTTACATGTCCTTTTCCTTGAGCCAAGTGACATTTACTCCATTCCTCTCTCCCTCTAACTTGTCAATTCATCAAATTCAAATTTGAATCTAATAGAATTTATGTGCACATTCATCCAAATGTGCTCATTCCTCCTTCAATCACATGTGGACAAGTGGCCTTCTCTCATTGGTTGGTATTTTGTCCCACATTCATCCATTTTTCTTATTCTTCCATTCTTCAAATCTATAAATAGAGTCCTCCTCTATTGACTTGAGATCCATCAACAAATAGCATAATCACTATAGGAATTTAGCATTTGATTTCTTAGCATTTTTCATATTTTGCATCCATTTTAACATCCATTTAGCTAAGTTCTTGGCAAATTTCATCAAGGAATCAAGAATAATCATCAAAGATCATCAAATCACACTAAGGAGTTGGGAAAAGGCCATTTCCTACACATAAATGGCACCAATTCACCCATGGGATTGATAGTTTGTTCATTAGAATACAATTTGATTGCTTTCATTGTTTTGTTCTTCATTTCGTTTCCTATTTTTTTGTTTCCATCTAATTTCATGGGGAATGTTGATTCTAACCTGCATAATAGTCTAATTTTGTTTTTGTTCTTTATGCTTGTGCAGGTATAGAAGGAGGGTAGATATGGAGAAATTCATCATGTTTTTTTAAAAAATTGTGGTTTTTTGACTCTTTTTTTTGTCTACAGGAAACTCTGCCGCTATTAGTCCAACGATGTCAAACTACACCGCTATTAGTCCAACGACGTCAAACTGAACTGCTATCAGTCCAATGACGCTATATTGCACTACTACAAACTCCAAACTATGTCATTGGAGTTTTCACATCCAAAAAAATTCAAATTTCAAAGTGCATCGCTGGTTTTCCAAATTCCAAACAACGCTACTTGCCAAATAGTGCCGCAATCACGGTCACTGCTTTTGAGCAGAGCGCCCCTCTCAGTCATCAGCGGTGCTATATTGCATCACTGACCTTTCCAAACTGTGTCGCACCTGTAGATTGCACCGCTGGATTTGGGTGAAAGGCATATTTCTGGTTCTTTTGACATGTGGTTTTTTTCATTTTGGTTATTTTGACTTCTAATTGGTTTTTGGCCTTTGTTTTTACTATATTAACAATTTTTTGTGATGTAGGGACTTCCGGATGTCATAACTTTTGACTCAAATGTCTGTTTGGGCTGAAAATTTATAAGTGGTTTCGTTATGACGTGTCATGTGGATTCCCAACCGACTTTGAGTGGGTTGGTGACCATTTTGGCACTTTTTCAGGGCTTGAAACTTTCATCTTGGCCCTCAAAATGGCAATTTAGTGATTTTTTCTAAATTTTTTCAAGTTGTTTTTGTTAGTAACTCAAAAATCATGTTTTGAATTTAGGATGTTAGTTGTCCCTATCTTAGTTTTAGGAATTTTTTGGGAAAAAACAAGACTCTCAAAGTTATGCATGCGAAATTACCAAAAAAGGGAAAATCTGACAATTGTTGAAATCTGCCAAAAAAAGGTTGGCTTGATCAAAAGTGAAGGAAGGAAAACGAAGGCCAAGGGTTCTTTATGATTTTATCATCTCATTGTATCAAGTGTTTTTAAACACTTTAGGGAGAAATTATAATCCCTCTTCTAAGGATTTGTCATATTCTTTCTTTTAGGACTCACTAGATTTCGTTTGGGCTTAAAATGACTCATAGGAATACTTACTAAATTTTCTTTAGGACTTAAAAAATGAACAAACAAATATCACACTTTGAAATTGGTGCTTAAAAATAATTCATATCATTGCTTTGTAGTTAAAATGAACATTTGTACTCTTTGCTTTGTAATCCTTTATCCAAATTAGAATCATTTAAAAGATATATGCACTTCTCTCGCACTTCATAGAGATCTTGAGAATCAAAATTCTTTTTGTCATATTAATTTGTGTAAGTGATTACCTCCACATTTCAATTTGGGTGTCTAAAATTGAATAAATCTTGCGACTGTGAGTGGGGCATATCGCGAGTGTTCTCTCTTTGTTTCCCAACAGAGATCGATCCAACTATGGATATGTTTGCTCACTTTTTTTTGTCTTAGAGGGCCTTCCTAGTGGGAAAAATTAATCACCCTAGGGAACAACCCAACCAGTAACACACTAAAGCCAAGTGACTTCCAACCGGTATATAAGTGTGGGTACTCAAGGAAAGTTTCAGTATCACAAGGATCATTCCGACAAGAAGGGCACCAATTGTCTGTTGCTGCATGGATGGTCCCGTACGAATGGAATTCTCACATTAAAACACCTTGTTTAGAAAGGCCAAAATCCCTATCTATTTGTTGGTGCAAGAACGGTAGTTCTAAAGCCATCCCACATTTTTACGGATTTTAGTAGAGATGAGAAATATTGCATGGGAGTTTCATGGGTACTGATGCTTGGCTGACCTGAGAAGTGAGTGCACTATAAGGGGGAGCCTGTGTGGTTAAACATCTAATCATCCGCTAAGAGTAAGCGTAGATGGATTTATCTAAGTGGGAACCCAACAAATACTGTCTTTTTATCCTAGGATTGTGCATCACTTCGAAATCAAAACACTTTGATTGGATCCAAAACATTGGAAAAACAAACATTCACAAAATCCTCAATATTTCAAACCCTTTAGAGGAAGAAAATACCTTTGACAAAATCCAAGTGCTATTTCTTTCCCTAGGGATTTTATCCTTAGAGGTTTCTAAGTATTTGGATTTACATCTTAATGTGCTCTCACTAAAGTCAACATGAGGGAACTATTTCCTTGATTTTCTTGATTTCCACATAATGGGCTTTGTGGGATGAGAAGAAATTGGGACATTAGACATTTAGTTTGAAAAGCTAATCAAGAGAGTGTTTGTGGTAAAAAGAACTCATTAAGAAAAGTTAAGAACAATTGAACCCCACACATGTGCTTGGTATCTTTTGCTCATATGGTTTTCCATGCAAACATTAGTCTTTTAGTTTGAACTAATCTTAGGGAAAAGCATGTTCTTCACTACCTTGGTCTTGTAAAAAAATTCCTCTTAGGTCCATTTAGGATCAAAATCAAAAACTTCATCCATCTAAACATTTATCATCCCATCTCACAAACAACTTTTGGAACCTTAGAAAAATCATTCATATTAGACTTTTGGCAAATCCTTTAAAACAAATCAAAAATCACCTTGTTTGACTAAGTGTGTGTGGATGAATCCTTCCTCACACACCTAGTTAAATTATCATCCTGGTGGACAAGTTTATTCCAAGATAACATCCAACATCTTGGGGGTTTATAATTCCATTATCCAAATCAAACCCAATCCAAATCAAAATCCAAAATCCTGAAGTCTAGTATTCCTCCAAAGTTCCTAAAAGTTCAAACACCCATGTCACTCACCCTTTCATCTTTTATCCCATCACTGGTCCTAAATCCCTTAGAGGTCAACGAGGTCAAAACACAAGAAAACGTGGAATATAAGCTCAATTCATACATCATGAGTAATCCAAGTCAACCAAACTATCCAAGCCATGCAATGCCAATTGATTACCAAAACTCACATTTATACAATCCATACATGACATCATTATCTCCTAAAAACTTCAATGATACAACAAAGGTGAGTATGCCCAATCTGAATTTTGGAACACCTTTTCCTATGATAGATTTGAATCAAATTCAAAACCTACAAATCTATCAATTGAACAATCAATGCATGAGTCTTCTTCCAAACAACATTATCCCACCAAATTCATACATGCCAAATGTGACTATACCAAATCCAAGCTTACCAAACATAAACATATCAAATCCATACTTGGTAAACTTTGGGATGGATAATTTTCCAAATCCCACCAATTTTGTTCAAAATCCAGGCAATATGTTGACAACTCCATGTATTTATCCAAGTCAAGGTAACCCCATGCAAAATCAAAGTTACCTAAATCCAAGCAATGTGTTTCCCAATCACAACAATGTTTCATATCAATCAATAATGCCAAATCTAAACCTCATACCAAATTACAACATTGTTCAAAATCAATCCATCCATGATTCCAAGCAAACACCACAAGTATAGATTCCAAATATTCTTTCTCAACAACCAAGTCAACGATATCAAGAATGTCAAGGTCAAATCTTGTGAAACAAAATTACTACACTCAAAAAACTCATTGATTCATATCACCAAGAGACATCTCCACCCCAAAATAAGTACACTCTTCCATTGGTTGAACCATGCCATTAAAGTATTGAGTTGTCTCCACAACCATATCAAGAACAATAAATCCAATATCAAGAGGTTGGATATCAGGAACATAAACAACAAACCCAATCACCCCATCTCGAAGATCAGTCATCACATCTCAAAGATCAATCACAACTACCCATCAATGAGCACCTTGAAGATGTTTCCATCTTCTCCGATGATCAAATCAACATATATCAAGAGTCACTTTTCAATCATGATCAAAACCCACCAACGATACCCAACAATGACCTAATTCAAGGAACGTTAACATCATTTGATCTTATGGTTGAAAACATTGACAATATCTCCACCATAACTACTGAGGACAATGATCAAAATCAATCCATCAATGAGCACTATGAAGATATGTCTACCCCATCCAATGATCAAATCAACATTCATCAAGAGCCACTTTTTAGTGATCTATTTCAAGACATGTTGAAATTATTTGATCCGATTGACATAATCTAAGAATCATTCACCAATGATCATGTTGGCAATGTCTCTACTTCACCTAAAGAGTTAGGGGACATATCTCTTGAACTTATTCCAAAACATGATCAACATCTATCACCCATGTCTAGCAATGGTCCTTCTAAAGACATATTGACATCCTTTGACCTCATGGATACAGATACTAAAGGGATCCTCAACTCAACACTTGATCCAATTCCAATCAAAGATCAACAAGATAGTGAACCACTACCCATGCCTAAGGACGATGTCCAAGAACCCTCTGTAAGCAATCCATCCTTTCAAATTGACCCATGTCAAGAACTTGATCTATGGAAGTCAAAAGCAATTCCAAAATTAATCAAGATCAAGAATTTGTATCTCCAAGATACTACAATGATCTAATGGACACTCTCCTATCTATACAAGATGTCACAAAAGATTATCTTATCCATATAACACATACTCCTCCATCTACCTATGAGATGATTTCTTTGGATGGACATGTAGATGATCTTCATTCAAAATAAGAGTCTCATACTCTTGATATCATTACCAAGAAACAAGAGTCTCCTACTCTTAACATTTGTACACATGATCAAGATATAGAAAAATCTGGAGACATATCAGAAATAGATCATGAAGAACACTCCTACAAAAGTTGTGAAACATCCTGTGAAATGAAATATGAGGAAGACTTTTATGTGGACAATGAATCATCAACACCTCTTAAAGTAGCATTACAATTTGATATCTCACAAGATCAAGCCAAAGAGATCAATCAGGAATTTATCCCACATATGGAGGATCCTATCACTTATAAACTTTGAATTGATTATGACACCAGATAGTAAAAAATCCTTTCGAATTTGTAATTCTAATTCTTTATAATGAAAACCTTCTATTTCTACTTTGCACATATCCTTCAATAAGTAAAATGCATGAATATGACAAAATTTTAAATCCTTTTCAATTTCACTCTAGAATTATGCAAAGAATACCACTCCATTTTCCAATCTTAGTGTTATCTCACAAAATTGGGAAACACTTACATCCTATATCTTAAAGACTACCATAAATCCCTTTAAAATGTGATAAAATTTTCCTTAGATTCATGAGAATACCTAAAATTTTAGAGCAGCCATCCCCTTCTAAATGTGAAACTTGCAGATCTAAAACCTTGTTACATTCTTTATCAGGTTCTTTGAGTCAGAGTCACCACCTCTCTTGATAGAGGATGAAACTTCAAGCAGAATGAACTATCTTCTAAATAAATCTCGTTTGGGGTTTGTTCCTCTAGCGAATTCACCTTCAGATCTTTCAAACATAGATGCACTTGAATTCTTCACCAGGCTCAAGAATTATTTGACCTCCGAAAAAATTGTTCAGACTTAACACATCAATTTGAATCTGTAGTACAACTTGCGATAGGAGAATGAAAATTTCCCGAGTAGAGTCACCAATTCTGTTGGTGTTTTTTCCTATTGAACCCCAAAACACTCAAAAGGGATGTGAAGCCTTATATTCAAGAAATTACTAGGTTAGAGGCCAATGTAATGAGTAAATAATTATGGGATCTCTACCCCTTCTCTTTAGGCTCTACGAGACCAAGGAAGGTATTTCCTTATTGTGTTCAGTATTATTTATTCAAATAGGGAACACTTCAACATAGATAAGTTACTAGAATCAGAAAATGAAAAAAATCTACTAAGATTTAGCTGATCCTTCAAGTAAATAATGTACCACTTACTAGGAACAAAGGTATATCTCAAACTTACATATTAGAATTGGCAATATTATAATGAGTTTTTGTTATTATTTTGAGCCTATAATTGGACTTACTCCTAGTTCATTTATTGCACAAATTCTGGACAAATAGGCTAGTGGTTTATCAATTGGGCAAACGAAGTCGAATATGGAACACCTAGTAATACACATATTATTTAACCCTAACCTAGATGGACTATTCGAGTAATGCCTTACACTAAAAAAAATCATAGTATTTAGAACACTACTCCTTATCAGATCCTATGCACGTTCTAACAAACCTATGGCTACATTCTAGCATTTAATAAACTCTTCAAGTCAAAGCATAGAACAAAATCACACATTCAAATGCACCATTAAAGATAAATGAAAATATCATTGATATATATCATTCATAATCTACTAGACTACATATAAGAGAGTACATGGTTTAAATTTTATATTTCTTTTGATATCAGTAATTTATATATAACTATTTAAGGCCATTACATATTTGACTTCTACCCAAGACAAAAGACTAGCATACTTCCCAAGCTTTCTACATTATACCTATTATCTTCACCTAAATTCTATACAGACAATTCTAGACTCAAAATTTTGACCCCTGTAATGAGCCTTGAAATCCATTTTATAAACCAAGGGAGCAAAACGCATTAGGCTCATTATTGTTACATTTTAAAACATTTCATTTCAGCACAAAATTGGATTTCATTTCCAAAACTTCCCCGAAGGTGACTTACAACCATTTACTGGACAGGGGAAACCATAATCATAACTGTCGAAAGGGATTGAAAACCACTAATAGACTTTAAATTTCACATCCAACCAAAACATGGAAATACCATAACCATAACCAAAATTCAGAACCTAGACACGCTCTCCATCACCTAGACCTAACACTAGCATTAGCACCATGGTACACACACCCACTTTGCATCCTTGTGACAATAAGATTTAGTAGATTATGTTCTTTTTAATATTGTTGGAGAAGATACGGCTATAGGCTTACGGAGTAAAATGTAGAGTCCTTATATAACAAAATCCTTGACAAATTAGATCTACATGACACCCTTGAATTTGATTTTGTTTTGGGAGCTTTGTTGTCAAAACAGGTGCAAAGAAAATCTAACATAGCATCCTCAACATATGAAGCAATGGTGTTTAGAGGTCGATCCAATGAAAAAGGGGAAGATTTGAGAGGTACATCGAGATCTAAGCCAAAAGGAAAAAGGGGGAAGGGAAAATGTTGGTATTGCAATTAATTAGCTATCTTAGGAAAGATTGTTGGAAGAGGAAAGAGGACAATGATGAATCCAAAAATGAAGCAAATTTGGTTGTGAAGACCCATAAAAATGTCTTGAATGATATCAAGCACTCAAATCAGGTATACTAATATCATTTCATCTTGAAACCCATCCTTTTTTCGTTTAATTAATTAATTTGGCCTAACTATTTAATTAACTATCATTTGCATCTATTAACCTAATTAATCTACTCAAGTTAATTCACCCCCTTTCATGCTAACATTTCATCTTATTAAATTAAATACATCAAGTTTAACTTAAATGCCTAAGTCCTCTTATTTAATTAAATAACCCTAAGTTATTTAATTAAATGTCATATCATGTCTCTCCTTTTCATTAAATCATTTTATTTAATGAATATCATATAATTCTTTTAAAATTGCATAATTAACATTGTTTTAATTATTCAATTACTAATTAATTTAATTTCCCTGATTTGCAAGGGAATATTCCTCCTCTGCATATTCCTCCAAAAAAAGATATTGCTTTGCACAAATTAATTTGGTTTTAATTAACTAGATATCATTTTTCCATCACCCATGAGAATATTTTAAATAATATTTCCCCTCTTCACTCATTTGAAAAAGAGAATATTCTCACAAAGCTTAATGTGCAAGTGTAGACATGGAAAATATACCAATCACACCTGATCCTAATTTTACTAACACCAGTTCATCCGAATCATCTCTCTTCTAATCATTCAATTAAATAATCTTTATTTAATTAAACTCATCACATTTCATCTCTTAATAAGTCAACATATCCTATTAATTGAATAAATCATTTTTTATTTAATTAATCATATAGTCCCTTTTTTAATTAAATAATTCATTTTATTTAATTAATCTCTAAAGTCATTGAATTAAATTAAATAAATTAATATTTATTTGATTTAATCTAACACCATCTTCTTTAATTAAATAAATCAAAATCTTTATTTAATTAAGCCTAAATCATTTTCCTCTCATTTTGATTTATTTCAATCCAAAAATCTAATTCAAAATTGTCAAATCATCTAATCTTCATATAAATTAATCAAATCATGATTAATGCTAATCCCAATCACTCTAATCCTCTAGATTTTTCTACATCATTTACACAACGAAGTACTGCCAATATTCTTAATCACGATTATCAAAGCTTCAACATATCTTCGATCAACCAACACATGCAACACATCAAAGCTTCTCACATGCAACAATGGAGGCTTCACAATGATATGAACAACCCAACATCGTACCAATACGCTTTGACATGGGATGGTAAGAGTGTATTGTTTTGAATTCAGGTTTAATGTCCTATTTCAGTAATGTTTTGAATTATTTAGCTTTATAATTTTATTTCGTGAGTGAAGGAATAGATCTATATTTATTGTTTTTTATTTAGATTAGATTCTAATTCATTTTCATTTAGATTAGATTCTAATTCATTTGCATTTTATCTCGTTTAAACTCTATGATTTTCTTGAGATTTTAATAGCAAGATTTTAATAAATTTTCTTGTTTATTGATATTATTAGAGAAGAAATTTTAAAGTTCTTGAGCTTTGAACAACATGATTTTCATCATTTTTAAGGTTTACTAATAACATTAGAGTAGAAATTTACTCTATTAAATAGCCAAGAATTGTCTATATGTAAAGACTCTAAGAATGTGTGCTTTGAAAAGTATATACCTTCTAATCGTTTTAAAAGGAATAGTGTGTTGAAGTTGTGTCTGGGGTTTTTTAAATATGGAGTTTTGATTTATTTAAATGACTAGTTTTTCATTAGCATTCCATACTATGATTGTAATTATTATTGCCTTATGGTCAAACTATTGTTTTAGCCAATATGTTATGTTGCAATGAAAACTGCTCGCATGTGTTCAAGATGGGTTTAGTCACAAATTGATCTACTCTTGATTAATTAGTTTTTATGCAAACTTATTTTTGGTTTTGTTCCTCATTCCTTCCCCTTTTCAGATCATATTTAATTTTCTAATTTGGCTTAGTATCATGAGATCTATCATCATTTTAATGCTACCTTTTTTCACTACGATAACAAACTGAAATATGTAAGGTGTTTATTTGATTAGATTATTATCAAATTGTTTGAGAGTTTAATCGAGGAAAATTATTATTGGGAATCAAAGTATGTGCTAATTCAACTCTATGTTGGTCAAACTACGGTTCTTCTACAAAATATATACGTAATTAAGGCCATCATAGATGAGCCCCCGAGGAATTAGGTCTAACCCCTAGGGTTTTCCCTCTTTTAATTACTTTGAGTTAATATTGATATATTGTATTAGAATAGCTTGTGACTTGATTGTGTCTTATGATCATGAATGTGTTTGTAGGACTAATTATTTTTTTCTCAATGATGTGAATTTCATGTCTCCACTTGAAACCCTACTAGGATTACCTGCATAATTTAGTTACTTAATTGAATATTATAATCTATATTAGGTCAAATGTTGTTATGCTTTCTAAGAATTGTATTCTTTGGAAAAAAAATTGTGAGTTAGTCATTTGTTGTAATACATATTTATATTTGTTTTTTATCCTTAACTATATTTTGGTATAAATATTGGGCATTACATTTGTTATCAAAGTAGGGTTGCAACGCTAGGATCTCTAGTTAATGTTGTGGCCCTTGTTGTGTTACTTATCTAAATCTCCCTTGTGTATTTATATCCTTATTGTCATTAATGTTTAAAATGACCCTATGATGTATTTTCTTCCCTTATTCTTTGGTAATTGCTATTAGCTTTAATGGAGTATTATGTACATCGATGTGAATGTTGTAGTGGATTATGAAATAAATGATACTAGGCTCATAAACTTTATGTGGGAAAATAATAGTGAAATAGTAATGCACCTTAAAGGAAAAGTATATTGTGTTCCCTAGAAATAGATAGAAAATTAGTGATTTAACCATGATTTGGATGTTATATTGGTTGATCTTAGGAAAGATCGCATATGGGAACTATCGAGGGAAAGATAGGGCAGTGGTGCCCTAACTTGTTTTTTTAATTCTTGCTACGAGCTTTCTTCATGTGGGGGGAGGGGGGATTATGTAATTGTGACGAGGCTAGGGGTGGCGATAAACATTATTTTTCCTTGTCTAGTTCATTTGTCTCTTGATCATGTTTTTTACATGCTTATTACTAGGAAACAAAGAGTCTTCTATCTTTGCTTCCATGGGGACTTCATTTTCTTGGCTGCATCAAAGGTTTTCTTCTTTCTTTTGGCTACTCTCCCACATTGGTTGCTTGGTGTGGGGTTTGGAGTGGGCATTTTTTGGTAAAGCGGGGCTTGTTTGGGGTTTTTCTTGGTGTGGTTCTTAATGACTATGCATGTCCCTTTGGATAAGGCAGCTTGAGGGTCTACAATGGTTGGTATTAATCCTAGAGTTCCAAACCTAGTTTCTTTTAATGTGGAAATGATATAGAATGGTGCTCCTAAAGTGCTTAAGGTGAATAGGTGTTTAGAGAGGACCCAAGAATGGTCGATCTTAGTGATCCAATCGGAGTCAGTGGTAGAAGATGTGTACTACTCCAATCATGTTTGGATCTATAAATTTTTGGGAATGAGAGTTTCTCTTCCATTTCTTGATACCTAGATCCACAAAACAAGGAACCTAAAAGGAGACTTTGATATTTTCATGGCTGCAAATAACTTTTTTGTGGTGGATTTTTTGGGCATTTTTTATCAAAACGGGGATTTTGGAGGTGGTCCATATTTCTATAATCAGGTGAGTCTTTTCATAAAAACATGGGATGTTTGTTTTAACTCAATGGAGGAGTTACCCTCTAGCGTCGCAGTTTGGGTTCGTCTTCCTCAGTTTTCACTCGAGTTTTGGAGAAGTGACATATTACAATCGATTTCTTTGTTGTTGGGAAAACCTATTGGTCCTTCTCAACAAACTTTGAATAAGAATATTTTTCCTTATGCACGAGTATGTGCTGAAATTGATCTGAATCATCCATTGTCTGATTCAATTGAATGACTGTTGGTTCTTGCTCTTGGATTCAACCACTAGATTATGAGACATTACCTTTTAGATGCAGGTTGTGTCATGAATATGGTCATCTTCAAAGGAGGTGTTCCTGAGGTTCTAGTATTGATGATATAATTAATGCCCCTTCTTAGTCTATTTCAAAGTTAAATAAGGGTAAGGATCCCATGCAGGGGGAGGCAACTGATAAAGAAGGTTGTATTATGGTTAAGTCTCATTATTAGGGAAGGGACCAAAAGAGATCCCTTAAGGATAGGTAGGAGGAGGAAACCTTCAACAGATTTGAGGAATTGGAGGATTTGGTTTAGGAGGATGGATTAGACTTATAGGTGACTATTGCTTCTTTTACATAGGATGTTCCTAGGGACAAGCCTCCTCTGATTCCCAATTTAGTTCACCTTTGTGTGCAAGGTTCTCAGATGTATATTGATTTTTCTCCTCTAATTCCTACTCAAATTGCTTCTGGTTTATCGCTAGAGGCCTCTAGTGGTTCTCTCTCTATGGTGTGAGATGTTTTTTATTTGAGTAAGAATAGGTCTTCTTCCCCAACCTTGGGTTTACAACAAAAAATCCTAAAAAAGGAGTTCTAAAGAAGGATCAGGAAAAGGTTAAGCTAATTGGTGAGATGTTGGTGGAGTCGGGTTGAGTGAATAATATTGATGCTCACTTCTCCCAACCTCCATGATGATAGTGCCTTCTTGGAATGTGAGGGTTATGAATAGATCCCCTAAAAAAATAGCTATTTAGGATCTAATTTATTTTAATTCTCCTGATGTGGTTTTCCTTTAAGAAACTAAGTTATTTGTTGATATTATGTTGAGTGTAGATTCGAAGATTTGGGGCCATGGTCAATGTTAGTGTGTTGGAGCATTTGGCATCTTTGGCAAGGTGGACAGTTTATGGGATCCACATAGAGTTATTCCTATTTGGTGGTCCTCTTATAGGGGAACAATTTCTTGTGTTGCTTCTCATCTTGAGTCAAGGGAGAGAGTTATTTTCTTTAATGTTTATGCTCTGACTTCATTCTAGGAGAAGAGGGGTGGTAGTGCTCACCTAGAGACTTCGTCGATGCTTTTGCAAGATAATATTACTCTCTTGAATTTGGTTGACATCAAGCCTATTAATGGGGTCTTTACCTAGAATAATAGGAGTGGGGAAGCTATTATCAGAATGTCTAGATAGATTCCTAGTGTCTAATTTTTGGATGGGAGGCAAGTGGCTAACTAGCTCTAATATTTTAGAAGGGTGGGGTTCTGATCATTGGTTAATCAAGTTTTCTGTTGACTTACCCCGATGTTGCATAAAGCAGTTTTTTAAGTTTTAGCTTATGTGGTTAAGGGATGAATATCTTCATGATTTTCTTCTTGGCTTCTGGCATCTTGGGAAGCTAACATATGGTATAGCTATGTACTCCTTCTCAAAGAGGCTACAATATGTGAAGTATAGGTTGAAGCATTGGAATAGGCAACACTCTGGTAATGTGTTTCAAGAAAATCAGAATGCTCAAGCTCAATTGGATTTGATTACTAGGTAGATTCGGGATCAGGGCCTCATAGAGGAATTAGGTTTGTTGGAAGTTGCTACAGTGAAGGAAGTTGAGGAATCAAAATTGAGAGTGGATTTAAAAAAAAAAAAGTCCCACATTGAATGGCTTCAAGTGGGGGATTATAAAACTTCTTTCTTTCACAATTCAATTAAGGATAGAAGACAAGGTAATGTTATCTCTTCCCTCTTGACTTCAAATGGGGAGACTCTATCCTCCTTTTCTTCTATTTCTATGGATTCATTTTTTTTCTTCTTTTCTTTTTTATCCAAGGACTCCCCTCCTATGGAGCTGGATGAAGCTATGATTTTGGATTATATATTGCCTTTGGTTACTAGTGAAATTAATCACTATTTTCTTAATCCTACTTGTTTTTTGGGGCTTTAGAATGTTGTATTTAAGATGAAAAAATGAATTTCGGCCCCTAGCCCTTATGGGTTTTCGATAGAATTATTTCAAGAGTTATGGGAAGTGATTAAGTTGGACCTTCTAGAGGTTGTTCAGGAATCCCACATGAATAAAAAAATGTTGAAGTCCATGAAAGCTACTTTTCTTGCCCTCATACCAAAGAAGGATGGGGCTACTACTCTGGATCTTTTTAGGCCAATTTCTTTATGTAATGTTGTATACAAAATAATTACAAAGTTGATTACTGAGTGATTGAAACCTTGGCTAAGTAGGGTAATTTCCAAGGAGCAAGGGATTTTTATTGCTGGTAGGCAAATTATGGATGGTGTTATCATTGTTGTTGATACTATTCATTCTATGGCATATTCCAAGGAGAAAGTTATGTTTATTAATTTAGATATGCAAAAATATTATGATCTTGTTAAATGGGCTTTCTTATTCAAGATCCTAAGAGAATCTGGTTTTTCTAGTGAATGGGTCAAGAGTTGTGTCACTTCTTCTTCATTTTCGGTGTTTATCAATGGTGAGACAACAAAGTTATTTGGTGCTTCTAGGGGGCTTAGAAAAGGGGATCATTTGTCCCCCTACTTGTTCATCCTACTTGCTGAGGGCTTGGGGAGGTTTATTAAATCTCAAGTGTAGAGTGGCTTGATCTAGGGCTAGAGGTGGTGAAATAATATCCCCGCTTAGTCCGATCTTCAGTTTGTTGATGACACTTCTTTGATGTGCAGGGCCAAGGTTGAGGAGGATTTTAGGTGGTGTAGTATTCTAGATAGTTATTTGGCTACTTTTGGTCAGAATATTAATGAGGGGAAGCCTTTTTATCTATTTATTTAATACTCCTTAGGTTATTCAATGGAGAATTGTTGGCATTCTCCATTTCTAGATTGGTACTCTCCCTTTTGTTTATCTTGGCATTCCTCTTGCTATTCGCTCACTTCCTAAAAATTTTTGGCAGGGCATTATAGATAATTTTCAAAATCTATTCAGTCATTGGATATTGAGGTGGATTTCTTTTGTAGGAAAAGTGGCTCTTAAAGTTTGTAGTGTAGGCTCTTCTTCTATACAGATGCTTTGTCTTGTCTGCACCTTCTAGATTTATTCAAGACTTTGAGAGTTTTTCTCGATACTTCCTTTGGTTTGGTAATATTATTCATAAGAAGTGGAGCTTAGTTAAGTGGGATTCTATATGTAGGTCAAAGCAAGAAGGTCGACTAGGTTTATGATGGAATAATTTAAATGGTCAAACTTTAGAAGCTAAGATGTATTAGTGGTGGTGTTTGCAGCAACATCAGTTGTGGGTGAAGATTCTTACTTCAAAATATTTGGGTGTGGTTGAGAGTGTGGATGTTTCCCACTTCAGTTTAAAGGGGAAGGGTTCTATGATTTGGGGCACCCTCAAAATAGGAGACAAGTTGGTCAAGCAAGGGTTATTTTGGATTTTCAATGATGGGTAGGATGCTCTCTTCTGGTATGATTCTTGGGATGGTCATCCTCACATTTTGTCTACTCACCCTCATCTGGAGAATTTGAAGTCAACATTTTTTTGATGCTAGTTGATTTCATGTTGCTAATTTCTAGTCTCTTTAGACTTTGGAGCATGTTAGTGTGTTCAAATGGAAGGATCCATAGGAGTGGAATCCTAGTGGTGTGGTTGGGGATTGTTAGAGCTTGCTAAATTTTTTAGGGTTGTGCTTTTAATTCTCTTCCTAGGTGAGATTTACTAGCTTCGGGTCTTGATCCAAAAATTAAATTTTATGCTACCTTAGGATATCAATTTCTTGATAAGCAGTTGTTTGGGAGCTTAGAGGTCTTGTGGTGTAAATAGGTTTGGAATAATTTTTCTTGGCCTCAGTGTAATTTATTCTCCTATTTAGTGGTGCAAGGACAATGCCTTACCTGGGAGAATATTTGGAAGTGGGGGTTTCAGGGTCCTTCTATGTGTGTTATGTGTGTTGGGCATTAAGATTTCATTCCTCATCTCTTCTTTCAGTGTCCTTTTGTGAAATTTATCTAGCACTCCTAGTGGAATCTTTGGCATCTGTCATGTAGACATGCTTCTTATTTGGAGGAATTTTGGAGGAGCCTAGATTCTTCTCCTATAAAGACTTATTTTCTTCTTATAGCCTGGATTATTGGTCCCAGTCTAAAAATTTGGCATATTTGGTTGGAGCACAATTGTAGGATTTTTTTGGATAACAAATTTCTTGTTAGTCAAATTTAGTTGAGAATTCTAGGGGGACTTCAGGAAACATTGACTGCTAAGTGTGATTTTTTTGTTCCCATTATCCCTGATGATCTTGCAGTGGTAGGTTCTTCTGATAATTCTATGGGGGGAAGGAGAAACTTGATGACTGTGCATCATGGGCGTTGGAGCGAGCGGGTTAGTCATATAGGTCACCGATGTCCACCTTCTTTGGGAGAGCTTAAAATTAATTCTAATGGATCATCGAGAGGTAATCAGGGGCATACTAGAGTTAGAGGTACTGGCAGAGATAGTTCAGGGGTGGTGATTTTTTTCTTCTCTATACATAGAGGTCATCATACTAATAATCTCATGGAGGCTATCGCTATTCTTTTGGCTTAGAATGTGCCTATGCCCTTGGTTAGAGGTGGATTGTTTATGAATTTGATTCTTAGGTTATCATTGATATGCTGAATAAGAGACATTTTTAGGAGGTCAACTAGTAGTTGGTGATGGTGGCTAAACAAATTATTTCTCTATGCATTGCTTTGGATTCTATTACTTTTTTCATGTTCCTCGGGAGAGGAATAAGGTGGCCAATGGTTTGGTTAGGTGGAAATTTGAGCAGGTGGCCCATGCTTCCTCAAGACACTCATAATAATGTTTTATTGTCCTTCTCATGGCCTGTGAATGGCTTACATTATGTGTTTATCATCTATCAAACCCACCCTTATCTAACTCCTAATAATTAATCCTATCCCTAACTAGGGGCAATTAATTGAGGTACATCTTCATCAAATCCTAAACTTGGCATTGGAGGTCATCATCATGAAAATCCAAAAAGATCTAGATAATCTTTTTTAAAAGCTAAAAAAATGAAATATCTCCAAAAATCCAAAGAAATAAAACATGTCAAAAATCCCAAAAATAGTGTCAAGTCCTATTAGTCAAAGTCTGTTGAACTACTATGTATTTGCATATGTTACGTAGGAAAGGCTGTCATTAATGATCACCCAAGGCACTAGGTCATTCCTTTAGGCTTTGTGAGGTCAAGTCAACCATGATTCAATCCATAATAAATTATCCATGGGCAAGGTCATTCAAACTATGATGTCTCTATGCATGTTATATATGGAAGGTCATCACTGATGAGCCCCCGAAGCATTAGGCCAGTCCCTTAGCATTTTTCAATACTGTCATAGTCCATATCATTATAAATTATCCTTTACTAAAATCAACATGTTGATCAAACACGAATAGTTATATGATTCTCAACCAAATCACAAATCAAAAGGCTAACTACCCAACTAGTCTTCAATCCAAACTAATCAATTACCTAATCCTCAAAGAAAAATTTACCAATCAATCAATGGTCTTATACAAGAGGTGGCATTTTTTAAATTAGACTCAAAATATTATATGACTTACCTCATTTCTTGAAACCAAACCTAGTCCTATCATTTGTCTTATATAGGATGTGTCCTTCTTGAAACCAGACATCATCATTTATCAAATTTATCATTATGATTTATGTAGGTGGTTGCACGATCAAAAATGGACATGATGTATTATATGAAATGATTCTATTCCTAAAATCAAGCATTTTCCATCAATTATTCAATCAATCCTATCAATGTTATAAGCAAACAATCACTGGAAAATGATCTAAATGGTTGTTGTCTTTGTTGGTCTAGTTTATCTTATCGTTTGTTGATTTATCATTGGTCATATTACTAGACACCTTGAGGATGTCCCAAGAAGGATTTAGAGGAGCGATGATGTCTCATGTTCTGACTATTCTTTGATTGTTGTTTGTGGTTTGTCTTGAAAAAAAAGATTGGGGAAACTTTTCTCTTAATATGCGGCATGACACTCCTTGTCTATCAACTATCTATTTTTTCAAAAGGATACCATTACACACCTTGGTCTATGTCATTCGATGGTGTTTATTGTCCATTTTTGATAATTTAATTCCCAATGATGATAAACATGCAATCCTATTATCTATCAAGAAAAATATCAACTCCTCTTCATTTTGACAAACTTTGTGCTAACATTGATTTCATACATGCTCACATTTCTTCTATTCCCATCCTAATGGCGTCTTATGACACACAAAATATACTACATACATAATCATGTTAGAAGAATCATAAACATCATTATAAGCATATTACATCATCCATATTGCATCAGAAAATACATAAACATATATAGCATTCCATCAAAAGGAATCATCCATATAAGCATCACATGTCATAGCCATATAATACCATCCTACATCCATATACTATCACCATACATATGATTGGATACATCTTGCATAATCCTTGCATACCATAAGAAAGAGATCATACATATTGTTTCATTTGCATACATACATGTCCATAATGCATATCACATCACATCATAATCATAATGGATCTATAACATTGAAAATAGTACAATAAAGGTAAATTAAGTGCATCCATCCATACATAATAACATAGAAAATCACATATAAGCATAAACCATACAATATACATCCATAATGTATCATCATATATAATCATCTCATAATCATATAAATGCATAACATCATAAGAATCATAATCCATCACATAGACATGCATATAACATAGGAACATAAAGCATGTAGGTCACCACCAAAATCATGCATCTTGCATATATATATCTATATATATCAAAAATGGTGTCATAGTACAATATCATGATGTATCTCAAAATGGAACTTGCCGGATCAAAATGAAAAAAATAAATGTCTAATACATGTATAAAATAAGTCTATCCTGAGTTTCCCATATCTCTTGAAGGATATGTTCCTGTTGAGGGAGGTCTATGGGTATGTGCAGGATCATCAAAAAAAAAAATAGGCCCTTAAGTGGCAATAAAAAGATAGAAAATTAGAGCTAGACAACTTGATAAAAATTTGAATAAGTTATCTATATTATTTGAAAAAAATGTAAAAGTAGAATCTATAGAAAATTGAATGTAGTTTCTAAACTACTAGACCTTTATTTAAAAAAAAAAAATCTGTTTCGTAAAAATTTGAAATTTCAATGGAGTAGTATTTAAATTTTAGGGTAAAAATAAGAAGTAGGTGTCTGTCTGACAACCCTAACCGCAATAAAATGATAATACTTTTTTATAAGCTTATAGATATAAGTAGAGGACTCATGTCCCGATGTGATGCATATTTTTTTATAATTTTTTTCCAAGTAAATAATTAATTATGAATTTTTTATAACAACTTTTAAAAAATATAAAAGCTCATCTGTCTAACCACCTTAACTTGGTCAAAAATTCATGAAATTCCATATTTTTTTAAATCCTATAGTATGCAAAGCATAGAATGTGATGCATGTTTCAGATTCAAAAAATGCGATACCGTTTGAAATTTATAGATGTTTTTCAATCAGCCTATCAATCAGGACTTTATTCGTAATTCTAATAGAAAATGAATAATAATTATTTATTAAATTCAAAGTAAAGCATAATTTATATTGGTGGAAAGCTGAGAATCTCCTGAATAAACTCTTTTTCGTTTCATCAAATTTGGGTAAAAAAAAAATCGTCAGCCACATGGGCCATTATATGACTTACATATCGCCACTTTTTGGCCCATCATGATCCTGCACATATCCCTATCCTAATATGGAAGTGATCTTGAAGCCCTATGTCCTAGTCCTAATGGTCAACCATATGGAGAGGGACTAGACTGAGAGACTCCTCCACTGCTCTGAATCTAGTGAGAGTGTGACCTCCTATGGCTTTGGGTCTATGTGTATCTTTGTGCCCTCTTTTTCGATGGCACCTAACACTCATATAAATCCCTATAATATCGACCCTCTTGTCCTACCTAGAACATTTTATTACCTATCTTAGCCATGAGTCTAGACTGACAGTCAAAAAAAAATTTAGACATTGTTGGTTGAACCTTTGTCTCCCAATGATGACAATGTCTCTCTCAGTAGTGAGCCTATATACCTTAGCCTGTAATGCCTAGATCCATGCATGTATAGCCTAGATTCATGCCTAAGAATCTATTATATGCTAATCCACTTACATGTCTCCCTCTACCTCCTCCATAACCTCCAAAATAGGCACATCCTAATAGCCCTCACTCAGATCCTCTCCCATGACAATATCTTGTTGAATTTCTCTCTCCTCCTCTCCCATCTCCTGCTTAGCCTCTTGCATGACCACCTCTTTCTCTCCCTCTATTTTGGGCCTCTCTTGCTCTGCCTTGACACATAGACCCTCCTGCTCGACCTCCAACTTAATAGGTGAGAGTTGTATAACTACTATTTTTCCTCTATCCCTCCTCCATTTGAACCTTCCTCCCCTATCTCCCCTATCGCCATCTCCACCATCATCACTCATGCCTCCTCTACCTCCATCTCCTCCCCTCCCATGTCCTTTATCCATGAATATGTCACATGGACCTCTACCACTTTGCTCCACTAGGGTAGGTTGATCTTGATTTGTCAAGGGATCAGGCTTATACATGACACACCACACATCGTACTCGGATGTCTTCCCCACATTAGTAACCTCTACATCAGCACCCCATTGAACAGGCTACAAAGCATCAACATCCTGATCTATCATCACTACCTTGATCATCTATCCCCACTGAGTGATCTCTCACGAGGACCTAGAAAAATCTATTGCACCAATGGGAAGCCTTTACCGCTCCCTAATTTTTTTGAGCACCCACTCTAGAATGTATCACTCGATAATGTGTTGTGACTACATGGTCCCCCCAATCAGATAACATGCCTACTGACAATAGGGAAAATTCCATCTGTCATCCTCCTATGGCTAAAAATCCTAATACGATCTAGATAAATGAATCAATAATATCAATGGTGTGATCCCAATACTTGACATCACTGACATTAGTCTATGTGACTACTCCTCCATGTATAAGAATACATATGGCATCCATGTTGCTAGCTATCTCCTAATAGGAGGTCAAAACATAATGATGTGCTCCCAAGCCCACATCATAAGAAATATCATCCCACAGTTGATGGACTATGCCCCTTTGTAGGCAACATTGTGCAACTAAATGTATAACATGGCCAAAAGGTCAGCCCAATCACAATGCATAGAACCATGATGAATCTCTCACATATGCCAGCTAGCACATTCCACTAGATCTTGTACTCCTCTATGTCAAGCTTCACAATATCCTTATACTCAAAAGACCTCTTGATGGGACCAAACCCATGCTAGGGATCATACAAAACCCACTCCCTACGAATCACAACACAATAGAGCATATTCTGAGATGAATTTATTTTATACAACATTTAGGTGACTTCACATTGTATCAAAGAGGGACAAAATGTAGACACTAAAAAATGTCTTAGACCTATGAACACCATTTTCCATATCAAATCCCCTTCTTCCCTACCTAATTAAATAATTAATTAATTCAGTTCCCCCTTTTATTCTTCCTTGACTAGTTAATATTTATTTAATTACATCAGTAATTAATATTTCACTCTATAATTAAATAAATTCTCATTTATTTAATTATTTATTTTTATTTTCCTATTATAACTAAATAATTGTTTTAGTTATTTACTTATTCATTACCCTTTTCTTCCACAATTTAATTCCCACCATTTTCCCTCCACTAGTAAATAATTATTTTTTATTATTTACTAATTTGTCTTTTCATCCACTTTCTAATTAAATAATTGTTTCCAATTATTTTAACTAAAAGTCAACATTCCCTCTTCACTATAATTAAATAATTGTTTTAATTATTTAATTATTTCCTTTCCGTGCTAAATTAAATAATTTTATAAGTATTTAATTTACTCTAACCACCTCTTTTTCTTGCCAAATCTTATCTCTTATCTCAATTAATTTCACCCTTGATAATGTTTTATTACCTTTTAATCCCCATTACCCATCCTTAACTAAACCCTATTTTTTCCCTAACCCTAGTTCTTTGCTTCTCAAATCAATCTCATCCATTGATCTTTATCAGTCAATCTTAGCCCTTCATTAAAATTTAGGTTTATATAAAAGAGACATTTTCCTTTCATTTCAAACCCTAGACAGCCACTATCTTTGATATTTTCTTGTCACTATCACTAGGCCTATTCTTGCATGCTACAAATCTGAGGACAAGCAAGCATATAAAGAAAAATGGAGAAGAGAAATGAAGGTGATTCAACCATGGCATATGAATTATGGTAATATTACTTTATTATGCAAGCATATAAAGAAAAATGGAGAAGAAAATGAAGGTGATTCAGCCACAACATATGAATTATGGTAATATTGCTTTACTATTGTTTATATTTCTATGTTCATTTATGCTTCATTTTTGGATTAAGGTCATTAGGGTTTGAGTTTTATGTATTTTTTCGTTGATACTATTGATTCATGTCTTTTACCTTGATTTTACCTAATTCTACACATATAAATCATGCATTATATGTAAAATTGATAATATTCTCCATCAAGTTTATGATATTTGTAGGTAGATGGTTAAGTAGACTAAATGATTCCTTCAATGTCAAAACTTTGGAGGGTGGATGAATCAACATTAGAATCATTCAAGGAACCTGCTGAAGGAAACTTGGGTACAATAGAAGAGCTTGACAAAATTGGCAACCTATTTGAAGATGGAGGTAAAGTTGAGATTCAGGTACCCTTCTAAGTCTACATTTCAGCTGATGGATTTTTCAAATATAGATGTTGCACTTGAAGACTCATCTTTTAAGTTATACATTTAGATCTTTTTATTCTATCAAGGTTTTCTTTTTAAATAATTATATTCTTATAATTTATTTATTTTCAATAGTGGCAAATCTGTATATGAATGCAAATACCATTAAATTTAACCACTATAAATTCACCATCAACAATTCACACGAGAAAAATTCACCACCATGATAAATTCACTTCACAAAAAATTCACTACCATGAATTGCTAGTGGTGAATTTTCCACGAGGTGAATTTGTCACGACGGTGAATTTTCTCGCGTGCAGTGAATTTTGAGAGCCAATACAAATATTCTATTAAATTTTGATAGCCTTTTATTTTAAATTTATTTAGTCTAAATTGGAAGATTCACTATATTTTGTCTAATAATTATATATTTTAAAATTCTTATTATTTTTAGTTTGGAATTTTCTTGTTTCTTTTCTTTTTGACAAGGTGTAGGAGACTAGGATAGATCAAAATATAAATGAATAGATATAACAAGATTTAACTGGTGACTTATATTTTCTATTTGGATTAATTTTCAAAAATATAAATTTTTGTACTTTGTTAAAACTTGAAAGCTTCTTTTTATCATTAAGGTTTTTTGGACTTTTTTGTGTCTTTTGTTTCTTTTCTTTCAAGATGTGTATAGCAAATCCCACTCTCATCTTTCAGTGTCAAAATAAATTTGTGTATAAAGAAATGAGGCTTTGCGTTAACAATTTCAACTTTTTATACTAAATGTCTCAAAAATTATTGATCTGTTCAAAGGGTCGAACTTCACACCTGCAGAAAATAGATTATCTTATGTACATCGTTTGACTCAAATACAAAGCAATGTGACTGTTTAGCTATAGATTGGATTCTAAAGAATCCCAATTTCTTACAACATATGCTTACATAATCAATAATCTTTGACTCTTGCTATCCATAAGACTGCTTTCTATGTCTTCTGAACCATTATCTTTGCTGATGATTCTTTTTAAATCATATCTCTGTTGTGATTGTCATAAATTCTCACTATTCCCTAGCTTATGTATGACCAATATAACCTAGTTTATCATTGTCCATCAATATTGATGACAATAAGGTCTGTTGGCAGGAATTTGGCAAGGGTTTTTTGCCTTCAACATTTCAATCAACCCTTTGGTTATTAAGATGAAAATACAAACTTGTACCTGCCTTCAACACTTCAATCAACCCTTTGGTTATTAAGATGAAAATACAAACTTGTACCTCTCTTCATAGTATACCTTGTCATTTTCTATTAACTGTTTCATGATGTTGTTCTTCAAAATTGCTTGAAGCTTCTCTGTCAATTTTAGATGTGATTTTTTAGCCATTCTGGTATGACAACATTATTATCTTCCTTGAATCAACATGTTTGGCATATCAGCTAAAATCATGTGTTTGTTCCTCGTAGGCACCTCCGGATAATTCATGGCATCTAAATGTGAATTAAGCACATTCTCTTCTTTGTCAATTTTGAAATTTGGTTCCCTCTCTGGGTACAAACCATCCTGAAAGCAACCTCAAGCAGAATGAGTAGCAGAATCTAGAGGAAGCACAACTACTGCTAGACTATCTGTACTTCCCCTTTTGAATGCAATATTTATTATAACCCAAGCCAATGAGTATACACCAGGTACAATTTTTGTTGAATGATAATTTTGTGCTTGTGCTTGTGGTAGCAAACCACATATATCTGGTGCGTTCATTTTCTCAAAAATTCTATTTCTTAAATAATACATTTCCAATGGCTCGAGAGATCTCTAGTTCACCATTAACTCTGGGCACATCACCCTATTTCATAACAAAACCATAGTTTCAGTGCATGCTTTCTCTTCATCTCTATCTGGTCGGGGGTCTTGAGTTAGTTCCTCTATACAAAGCAGTGAATAGGAACTATTGGAATTCAAAACAGTGAAGGATTGCTATAAAAACAATCTTACTAAAAGAAAGTATAAATATTGTTCTTTCCCAATAATTGTGAGGTCTTCTAATCATCATTACATGAATGCCTACACAAAGATGCTTTATGTACTGTCCTCAAGGTTCATGGCACAGTCTCCTCATTATACCACTGTCATTAATAATTGTCTATCAAGAGTGTTCCTTGTTATTTTACTCTTCAACAGAGTCATTTACCTTTTCCATATAAGCTGCCATGATCTTTGAAGAACCTACAAGTTATGTTGATTATCTACGATGTCAATACATGTCTTTCATAGTTATGCCATGGATTTTCATTTGAAACCATAATCTTAATGGACTCATGGGTCTGTTAGGATTTTCAATACATATTTTTCAAGAATCACAAGAAACTCTCACTTCTTTCTCATTGGTACCATAACCTATATTTTTCACTGTCCGCTTTATTTCATGACAAGGCCATTATCCTTAAATTTATGCAGACTCTATTTTTTTTTGTTCACAATCTTATAACTGTCAGCATGCTCTAACTACCCCCAACCATATCTAGAATCTGTTGGATAGTTTGTTCAAGGTTATTTCTAGAAACAAGATTTGATGTTGTATCATCGTAATTATCTGCAATTTTTACAGCTACAGGCTTTAGTCTAGGTGGTGACGCAGGTACTACAATTTTTTAAACTTTTGTTACTAACATTTTTAGGGATACAAACAATTGTATCTCTTTCTATCTATGACAAAGCTTTGTGTTGCAGTTCCATTTGATGAAAACCTTAATTTCTATAACAATGTACTTGACAGTAATCTAAATTCCCTACAACGAACAGTAAAAAACTCTCAACAAAAACATACATTTTGAAAGGTCCTTGTAAATGCTCCTCCCGATTAACTCGTGTCTGATGAATGCCTCCCTGATGTATTGGGATTATCATCATCATCAGTAGCATCTTCATTTCTACCTTGCCTTATATTGGCTATCCTTAGCTCTGATAGCAAAGAAGTTCATGAATAGCCAAGCATGCACAAAGCTTTCTCAAGAAATGCAGCAATGAAAACAACAATCTTTTGTTTAGCAAAAATCCAATCATATTTCACATAGAAGCTCCACATTATGATATTGTAATTCTTGGTTATTTTACCTATTTCTATGTTTGTATCTGGCCCCTCAAAAATTTGACTTTAAAATGATATAGATGGAATACTTTGATAGTGCTCATATTTGTTTTCATCTTTCACCTAGTCACCCTTCTAGCATTGCACTAGTTCATTGAAATGAGGCCACTGCATACAAAAATGATATTAAAAACGTATAATAACACATAACACATTATCTACTTGAAGGTAAATATTTTCTGATTTTTAAGTCAACTAACTATGCTTCTATTATAGGTTTTTCATATAGTAGTGATATTATTTATGGTTGACATCATCAAATTTGTGCTTATATGTATCACTTAAGCATGAACCATGAAGAGATGCAGACATTGAATGCCTCTTATAAGTGATCTATAGTGAACTCAACAACAAGGTTTTGCTAAAATTTATCAAATTCTTACTTATAATAATGAAACTGTATATGACATGTTAGGTGAGATTCTGAAAGCCCAAAGAAACTGAAAGCCTCCATTTGCTTAGTATCTTAGCAAAGTGATATTTTATATTAATATTGAAGAAATCAGCCATGATCAGCAAGTGAGAATGAAGATAAACTTCCACAAAGCGTAAGCACAAAAAAGCTAGATTGATATTTAAGAGATGAAACAGTAATGATTATTAATTACTGAATAATTACAATGAAGGATTGAATATCCTTATGTAGACTCAGACGAACTCAACATGAGATCCCTGAATGGTGGAGTTCTGATTAGGAGAGGAGTGAGATAATATAATACATCAATTAGTTAAGTGACTAATGAAGCACATGACTGATTGAAATGCATGATTAATGCAATAACACTCACAATCAGAACAAGAAGATCTTTTCCTAAGTTTGCATTAAGCACTAGAGTAAAATAATGATGATTTGATTAATTTACTCCAACACCTCCCATGAATGAAAACTGAGGAGAAGCAAAAACTGATGAAGGAAAAGAATCCAGATGATGTGTGCCTTTCAAAACTGTTCACGTGTCCACATGTCAGAAAGCAATGATGTCGATCCAATATCCTATGAAGACTGATAGAGAACAAGCTCTGCAAAGGCGATGAAGATGGTGGGCCAACAGCGATGATGTGGCTGTCAACAATTTATCCAAACTAAAGAAGAAAGCTGCAACTGCTGAAGAACTGCAAAGATGCCCTCTGTTAGGGATGATTCCATTGTTTATCCAATGCTCAATATTGTCCTGCTAGAAAGAAACTCTGGAAGCACACGAAGATGCGACTCTGGAAGCTCATGTAGTCAGGAACTTATAACAGAAAAACACTTCTGGCTGCCGATTGGAAGAACAGTGGGGAGCTTGACAGATAACTAGCAACTTTAATATTCTAAGTTTGTTTATTTAGAAATAAAATGAAAGAAACCTATACTAGATACAAATTTTTACATCTGCCTCCATGTGGAGAAACTTTTTAGAGAAGAAAAAATCGCACCAAAGCACACCTGTAACATGCAAATTATTGACCAAAGCCTGCACAAAGTCAAATTTCTGCCTTCAACAGATTCATGTCTTGGCTTCCAATAAGGAAGTCTGCAGCCTCCAATTGAAGGAATCGGCTTTGCAAATATCAAATTGCAGCCTTTACAGTGAAAACACGGGTCCAATAACGCCCTGCGCAGTGAATCAAAGCTCACAACTACTCGATTTTTGATAGTAGAGGTAGATTCGGACGAATGGCAGATTGACTCTTTGACTGAGTCATGTAGAAAAGAGGCGTGTGGGAGATGCTGCGTGGGCTATCTAAGCTATGAGTTGTGTCTCAAATAAAATCATGGCCTTTTGGCTGTTAGATGGGGTTCACGGATTGCAATCAGATTGGAGCATGTCTTCGCAGCTCTTCACGGAAGTCCACCTGTTGTACTTTGTGCCCGCAACTGGTGAGCTGGGGCTTCCAATGCCTCCTGAAAAATAGAGATTCGGCCTTTCAGCGGAAACACGCACCCTACTTATTGAGAACAGGACCTCCAATCACGCCTGCCAACAGACAAATCGCGGCCCTCCAGACTGATAATCGGGAATTCAAGGTAAATCAAAACCTGTAGACGATAGATCGTGCCTCCAAATTGAAATGCTGCTACAAAATGCAAGAATTGCTTCCCAAACTCAGAAACCCGCCTCCCAAAAGTTTATCGACCCCCAAATTCAGAGATCGACCAGCAAAGAAGTCAAATTGAATGATTTGATGCACCCCCCTGACCTTTTGAATCGGCCTCTCCCTGTTTAACAGGAAAAACAGCCTTCTCAAGTTACCCTTCGATGGAAGAATGAGAGCCAGCGGTGGAAAAACGAGATCCAGCGTGGTGAAAAATGCAGGACTGATGGATGCAAATCATGATCCTTAGAGACAAATCACGCCTCCTCCAAGTGCCTTGCCCAACCTGCAAAAGTCAACTCGTGGCCCTCAAAGGTTGAATCGCAACCTCCAAACTGCAAGCATCTCCCGTGTGAAGAGATCTGCCACCTCTCTGCTTGTATCGCACCTCTGCCAGTGCCTCTCTCCACCTTCGATCATTATATGGTGCCCCCTAAGCAGGTCGTGCTCCAGAGCACTAAGATTGGGCAAATTTAGCATAACCTGCAAATGGTTGCGTCGGGAAATAATCGCGGCCTCAATTGTCAATGATTCTTCACATTGCCTTCAAATTGTGTGCCGCACTCCCTACCCAATCTTCCCTTTATGCGAGTAACTGAAGGCTCTGATGGATCGCAAAATGTATGAAGGGACTATGTGCGTCCCATGCGGCTTATCAAGGCCTGCGCAGTATAAACTAGACCTATGAAGCCTGCGTAATGTCTTCAATAACACCTGCAAACCATCTCGTCGGGCCAGCAATCAACAATAACGCCTCTCTAATGGAAATCGCCTCGTTCATGAAAGAATCCGTGTAGAATTTTGTAGATCATGAAGGATAATCAAGCACAGAAAACAGATTTGCAAAGAATCGAAAATGAACCCTTGAAGTAGCTAGGTGCTGAATTTGCTTAAAAAAAAAGGGAAGCGTTTCACTTGAATGGGTCTGATACCATGAAGAAATCAGCTATGATCAGTAAGTGAGAATGAAGATAAACTTCCACAAAGCGTAAGCACAAAAAAGCTAAATTGATATTCAAGAGATGAAACAGTAATGATTAGTGATTACTGAATAATTACAATGAAGGATTGAATATTCTTATGTAGACTCAAGCAAACTCAACATGAGATCCATGAATTGTGGAGTTCATACTAGGAGAGGAGTGAGATAACATAAAGCATCAATTAGTTAAGTGGCTAATGAAGCACATGACTGATTGAAATGCATGATTAATGCAATAACACTCACAATCAGAACAAAAAGATTTTTTCCTAAGTTTGTATTAAGCACTAAAGTAAAAGAATAATGATTTGATTAATTTACTCCAACAAACATATATTTTCCTTATGCAGATGCTTCCCTCTTTCTATGCCAACATATATAGACCTCCATAGATGCTACTGCCATCTTCCAGTGTGAATCATGGCCATTCAGGTCTATTGATTGTGTCTATTTGCTTCTGATTCCTTGCTCAATTTGTGATTCCTGAATCATCTGTTTTAAATCTATTTTGATCAATAGATTTAAATGATCAATTGCTTTGAATGTTTTAACCCAATAGGCCTAGCATAGTACTAGTTAAAATCAAACACCAATTAACAAAATATTGGCAACTAAAACAGATTGTCGCTATTGTCCAACTGAAATGATACACTCAGCTAATCCCTCTCAACAGAGAATATAAAAAGCAGAGCATAGCCACCCTAAAAAGCACAATAGCACAAACTACCACAGCATTAAGTGAAAGATAAAACCAGAACAATGAATTAAATTTCTACCCAAAGCTAAATCTAAATGACGAATTCATAGAGCAGACATCCTCATTTTCGTTTTCTACATCACAAGGCGTCTCTGTTTGTTGATTACCATTCTTCCTTATTTCTGTTTCCACCTCTAATTGCAGGTTTACTTGAGTGATTTGTCAGCATTCAATTTTATCTCTCCCTCAACCATGTTCCATCATCATTTCAGTATTTTCCAGATTTGCATAGGCTTCTATATAATCTCAGCTTAGTCTTTCTTGACCGATTGATAGTCATCTGTGGGCCATTGTGGCTTCCCCTATTACTGCTTTCATCATTTCTTTGCTAATTTACAAGTTTTGCAGATTGTCTAAGGTCTCCAAATAGCCTTACAAATTTTCACCCTTATGTTTCTGCTTACTTTGTTGATGTTTTCATTCATTTCTACAGTCACATCAGTCCATGTTATCACTGTTTTCAGTCTTCCTAAGGTCATATGAATCCTCTTCCATTGCACTTGATTTGATTCGAGTGAGCATAGGCATTACTTTTTTTTGCATGTTTTCAAGTTCTTGATGATGGGTTTTACAAATTTTCAGCATTGGAGCTTTGTTGTTTTCTAGTTTGTTGAAAAGAGTGTTTTGGCATTTCACATTGCTAGTTCAAAATGAAGCTTGTCTATTTTCTTGCATGCTATAGAATCACTTGGATACTCTTGAACATTGAACTTTGTGTTTGCATCAATCATTTGTTGTTTAAAGTTACAAAGAAACACCACCCATTTTGCAAGTAATTAGAAAGAAAATATGACACATGTAATATTTGAATCCTAACAAATTGATGATCAGAATTTAATTATCAGTTCTTTATATGCAATTTTTTTTTATTTTTTTTTATAATTGCGATTCTTCTTTTTTATCAAGATAAGATAAAGGGCTTGTTATTTATCTGTTTTTAATTGAAATGTTTTCTTTTTTTAATTGTGATTCTTCTGTTTTGCCAAGACAAAATGAAGGGCTTGTTACTTGCACACACTAGAAAAGCAGCTTCTAATATAGGAGGTACAACATTGCACCCTGCACTCCTCATGCCCTTAAACATTGTACTTACATTCTCTTGAGCTGCTAGTCAAGATTAATCTCACATTTTCCCCAGGTCAAAACTGTTATGCCAGTCTTAGGCAGGAACTTCACTGCCTTGCAACTCTAGTATTTTAATTAGAAGCTAGTATCAAACAAAAGAATGAAGAAAATTAATAGAATACCATATATTGGCTTGCCAATGGCCACGGGCATCAATGACTCCAATGAATCAGCCACTTTTTCTACCCCTAACTCTCCTACCATGATCTTCTATATTAGTCTTTTCATTAGATGTGTTTGGGTTAGGGTTAGTTTTTTCCATGCCATTATTACCGCCACTTCTGGCAACTGTGTCTTGATCAACCATCATTCTACTGAGATTGATTAACATCTCTGTTGCATGTCCAATATCTTTCAATTCACAATGATTCTCCTAATTTATTCCTTTTCTACCCCTAAGACTCACCTCATTATTAGGATCTGTTATCTTAGAAGCAGCACTAGACAAATTTAATTTGAGCCTGGGAAACATTTGCATTAAGATTTTCCATTATTGTAAAGCCTGCGCAGTGTAAGAAAGCAAGTTAGCACATCAAATATATCTAAAGTTAGTATATCACTGAAGAAAGTTGGGCCATTGATATAGAGTGAGTAAAAGAGGTTTCAATATCCTTCATCATACTAAAATAATCTATGAGACTTTATCATATTACAAAGTACTATTGAACTAGTGAAAGATTGTTGTCAGACATACCTCTATTCTTTGTCGTGATTGTTTGCCTAAGTCCAACCATTGTAGTGATGATAGATCAAATAAAGAGTCATTAAAACAATTTATATTTTGAGTTCTCCTTTGTGTTTATGTCTAATTTCTTTTTTCATGTTTTATTTTTGTTCCAAATGAAAATGGTGGGAAATTAGAGAAGACCATATAAAGCAGTTATGACTGCTCTTGATTTGCCCAATTCTCATGACTATTAAAGAGTGCTTGTAGTTTCAATGAAATGAATAAAGTTATCCAGGAGGAATTAAACATTGTAGACAGAAAATAAATAAAACTGTTTAGGAGGAATCAAATTCTAGTTTAGGTTAAGCTTTGTAAAAAAGTTGAAGAACTCACTAAAATATCATTTATTTATATCAAGAAAAAAATTGAATGAAAGGTCATTGATGCAGACGGTCTCTGCAGTGTCTGCTCAAACACAATTTGCTCACAAAAACGGGCAATACTGTGCTCCAAGGATAACAAAAGACTATTATGTTAACAATCAAGAATTCACAATTTTATCTCACAATCAAATTGGAGTTAATGATCATGCAATATCAAACAATTTTAGTTACACAATCTGACAACAATTTAAATTAAATTAATCAAATTCAGATTACATACAACCAACCATTACAAATTCTACTGATCAAGGTTTCAGACATTATGTCCTCTTCTTCACAGCTTCTCAAGCTACCCATCACTGACTAATTTGTCTCTACATACCTATCACAACCTCTTCCTTTTTTAATCTTCATTTTTTAATCTTCATGTTGTAAAATAGGATAAAATCATGAAAAAAGGCATAAATCAATTGTATCAACCACCAAATATATAAATCTCAACTACCAATAGATTCATGCCTTTTCCAATGATTCTACCCACTACAAAATGAAGATTAAATAGAGGGTGTGTCAGGTATGTAGACACAAATTCGTCAGTGATGGGTAGCTTGAGAAGCTGCGAAGAAGAGGACATAATTTCTGAAACCTAACTCAGTGCAATTTGTAATGGTTGGAAGTATGTAATCTGAATTTGATTAATGTAATTCAAATTGCTGTTAGATCGTGTAACTATTTTTTTTTGATATTGCATGATCATTAACTCCAATTTGATTGTGAGATAGAATTGTAAATTCTTGATTGTTACCATAATAGTCTATTGTTATCCTTGGGGCATAGTGTTGCCCGTTTTTGTGAACAAATTGTGTTTGACCAGAGGTTGGACAGTCCATCTACGTCAATGACATTTCATTCAATATTTTTATTGATAGAAATAAATGATATTTCAGCGAGTTCTTCAAATTTGTTACAAAGCTTAACCTAAACTAGAATTTCATTCCTCCTAAATAGTTTTATTCAGTTTTTGTCTACAATATTTAATTCCTCCTAGATAACACTATTCATTTTTTTGAAACTACAACCAGTTTTTAATAGTCATATGGCTTGGGCAAATCAAGAACAATCATAATTTCTTTATATGGTCTTCCCTATTGTCCCACCATTTTCATTTGGAACAAAAAGGAAAACAAGCAAAGAGAAATTAGACATAATCACAAAGGAGAATTCAAAGCATCAATTGTTTTAAAGACTCTTTATTTGATCATCACTAGAATGGCTAGACTTAGGCAAACAAGCGGTAAATAATAGAGTTATGTCTAACATCAATCTTTCACTAATTCAGCAGTACTTTGTTGTAATTAAAAGACTGAATTTTGGTATGGTGATGGATAACTAGGCCTCTGCCCACCACTTATATTATGCTTCAACTTTCTTAAGTGATATACTAACTTTTAGATATATTTGTTGTGCTAACTTGCTTTCTTACATTGCATAGGCTTTACAATAATGGAAAATCTTAATAAAAGTGTTTCCTAGGCTCAAATTAATCTCTATTTAGTGTGTTTTCTGAGATAGAAGATCCTAATAATGATGTGATTCTTAGGGGTGGAAAAAGAATAAATCAGGAGGATAATCCTTGTGAATTGAATGATATTGGACATGCAATAGAGATGCTAATCAATCTTAGTCAAGCAAGGGTTGATCAAGACACAATTAGAGGAAGCGGTAGTAATAATGGAATGGAAAACACTAAACCTAACCCAAACACATCTAACGAAAAGGCTAGCATAGATGATCATTGTAGGAGAATTGAGAGTAGAAAAAGTGGCCGATTCATTCGAGTCACTAATGCCCATGGCTGTTGGCAAGCCAATATATGGTATTCTATTAGTTTTCTTCATTTATTATTTTGTTTGATGCTAGCTTCTAATTAAAATATAATGCATTCAACACTATATGTTTCTTCAAGAAAAATAAGCTTGCATGTATGTGCTGGAGCTTACAACATATTGTCTCGTTGAAAGGTAGCTAACAATTTTTTTAATGGTTGAGTAACCAAAAAAATCTAGGCTAGAAATGCGAAAGATTGTCGGTATTCATGTATATTTAACATCAACTGATGCAAGATTATTGATAATGTAAGAATTTGTTGTTAGAAATTGGGGTTTTTCAGAATCCAATCTATAGATAAATAGTCACAATGCTTTGTACTTGAGAGCTAAACAATGTACGTAAAACGAGCAAGGCTTACACAAGATTATTGGAAGTGTCAGAAAATCTTAAGCGATGTTTCTATTGGAGGAGAAAAATGTTGGCATAGGATAGGAAAACAAAGTTTGTAATTGAAAATGGGAAACAAAAAGAACGCAAGAAGAGCATGGTTTTGTATGCTCTGCAATACTTGTCCTAATTGAGCTTATTCCATTTCAATCTACAATTCGTCATCAAATTTTACTTCTACATTGATAAGAAACAAACTACCCCATTTTATATAAGGTGATAGGATGACTAACTTTTGTTAAATTTTATCGCTTTTCAATCTTGTCAATGAAAATTTTGTTTCTTAAATATTTCCTATCTCGAATTCCCTTTTATGGGTTGAATAGAATGTACTGGGGCTTACAACAATTTTTCTAATTGAAAGGTAGCTAACAATTCTATTAATGGTTGAGCAACCAGAAAAATATATGCTAGAAATACAAAAGAATGTTGGTATTCACGTATATTTGACATCAGCTAATGCAAGATTGTTGATAGTGTAAGCATTTGTTTTCAAAAATTTAGATTCTTTAGAATCCAATATGTACATAAATAGTCACAATGCTTTGTACTTGAGAGCTAAATGGTGTACATAAGATAATTTGTTGTTTGCAAGTTTCACAAGACTAGCTTTGGCTATGTGTAGGTGTGAAATTAAACCCTTCAAATCAAATAACTTTTAAGACATTTAGCAGAAAAATTTTGGAATCGGTAATGCAAAGCCTAATCTGTTTATAGAAGAATTTAGTTTGACATTGAAATATGAGAGAGAAATTTGCTATACACATCCTGAAATTTTTTCAAGTAATTGATTATCTGAAGGTATTTGATAGGAATTAAACAAGATGGTAGTATTATTCATGTTTTTGATAAAACAAGCAAGGCTTATGCACCAGAAAATTAGAAGTGTCAAAAAATCTTAATTGATGTTTCTATTGGAGGAGAGGTATGTTGGCACAGGACAGGTAAAACAAAGCTTGTAATTGAAAATCTGAAACAAAAAGGATGCAAGAGGATCATGCTTTTGTATAGAAGTACGTTGGAACAATAGAGGAAAAACAAATCCTTTAATTCAAAATGGCAAACATAAAGGATGCAAGAAGATCATGGCTTTTTATAGTATACAAAACCATGATCTTCTTGCACCCTTTTTGTTTCCCATTTTCAATTATAGGCTTTATTTTTCCTGTCCTATGCCAACGTACTTCTCCTCCAATAGAAACATCACTTAATATTTTTTGACACTTTCAATGTCCTATTGCATAAACCTTGCTCATTTTATGGAAAACGCGAATAATACTACCATCTTAATTTATTCTTGTAAAAAACCTTCAAATATGCCAAATACATATATAAAAAGGAGAAATGACAAATATAAAAGGTAGATAGCAATTACTTGGAAAATTCTTAGGATGTGTATAGAAAATTCCACTCTCATCTTTCAGTTTCAAAATAAATTCATCTATAAAGGGATGAGGCTTTGCATTACCAATTCCAACTTTTTCTGCTAAATGTCTAAAAAGTTCTTGATCTGAAGGGTCGAATTTCACACCTGTAGGTAGCCCAATCTATTCTTGCGAAACTTGCAATCAACAATTTACCTTATGTACACCGTTTAGCTCTTAAGTACAAAGTGTTGTGACTGTTTATCTATAGATTGGATTCTAAAGAATCCCAATTTTTGACGATAAATGCTTACATTATGAATAATCTTGCGTCAGTCGATGTTAAATATACATGAATACCAACATTCATTTGCATTTCTAGCCTAGAGTTTTTTGGTTGTTCAACCATTAAAATAAGTTTTAGCTACCTTTCAATGAGATAAAATGTTGTAATCCCCAGTACATTCTACTCAGCCCAACATCCTCCCTTTATAGACAAATTTATTTTCACACTAAAAGATGAGAGTGGAATTTTCTATACACATCCTAAAAAAATTTCTAGGTAATTTGTGGCTACCTTTGATAACTGTCTTTTCTCTATTTTATATATGTATTTGGTTTATCTGAAGGTTTTTGATAGGAATTAAACAATATTTTAGTATTATTCACATTTCCATTAAAACAAGCAAGGAGTATGCAACAAGACGTTGGAAGTGTCAAAAAATCTCAAGTGATGTTTCTATTGGAGGAGAAGTATGCTAGCATAGGATATGAAAAAAAAAGCCTGTAATTGAAAATGGGAAACAAAAAGGATGCAAGAAGATCATGGTTTTGTATGCTCCACAATACTTGTCCTAATTAATCTCATTCCATTTCAATTTGCAATTCGTTATCAAATTTTACTTCAACATTGATATGAAACAAATTACCCCATTTTATATAAGGTGATAGGATGACTACCTTTTGTTAAATTTTACCGGATTTTAGTCTTGTCAATGAGAATTTTGTTTCTTGAATATTTCTTAGCTCGAATTCCCTTTTATGGGTTGAGTAGAATGTACTCGGGCTTACAACAATTTGTCTAATTAAAAGGTAGCTAACAATTCTTTTAATGGTTGAGCAACCAAAAAAATCTAGGCTAGAAATACAAAAGAATGTTGGTATTCATGTATATTTGACATCAGCTAATGCAAGATTATTGATA